>JAODAL010027079.1:0-55566 GCA_025379985.1 Phyllomedusa bahiana | reverse complement strand
TTTGAAGTCTGCAAACCCTTGATCACCTCTTTTTTGGACAAAGTAGGAATTAGATAAATATTTTTAAACTGGAAAATTTTTCTTTTTTCCCTATAAGTGTGACATTTCTTTTTGTATTTTTTTTGGATTTAGGTGTTAATATTTACGAATCACGTTAAAAACAGCTTTTTCCGGCTGCACAGAGCTGCAGGGTGCGGTAAAACGTTGTGCCATGTTTAAATATGCAGAGGGAGCTTTTTTGGGCTTCTACAATGTTGTGTTTTATATAAACACGCATATGACTGCCCCGCCGAAATCTTTTCACTATAAAATTCCCGGGGCATTTAAAGAGGGAAAAAACGCCCTAAAACGAAAGGGGAATTTTGCCTAAAAAGCTCCAGAAAAGCTGAAAAAAACAAGCGAGGCTCAGGTGGCAACTTTATGACAGAGTGGGAGGTGAGGGCGGCACCCAAACCACAGAGGTCGACAGTGGCACAATGACATTCGGAGGGGAAAAAACGGAATGGGGTCACAGAGGGGCACAATGACACATGTGGAGGTCACGGCAGCAGCAGCAGAGGGACAGTGGCACAATGACCAGTGTGGGCAAGGGCAGCACCCAGCACCATGGGTCAGACAGGGGGCCAATGACCAGGGTTTTAGGTCAGGCACAGCCCCACAGCAGATGGGGTCAACGGGGCACAATCACTTCGGAGGGGGCAAAAACAGGAGTGGGCCCACAGAGGGGGGACAATGACAAAATGTGTAGGTCACGGCAGCAGCCACACAGCAGCATGAGGTCAGACAGTGGCACAATGAACAGGTGGAGTCACCAGCAACCACACGCAGCATAGGTCTGACATGGCACAATCACATTCGGGGGTGGCAAAAACGGAGTAGGCCCAGATGGAAAATGACACATGTGTAGGTCACGGCAGCAGCCAAAGCGGGCAGATAGGTCAGACAGTGGCACAATGACATTCTGGTGGGGGCAAAAAACAGGAGTGGGCCAAGAGGGGACAATAAGAGTGTGGGGGGTCCGGAGCAGGCACGCAGCAGCATGAGGGTCAACAGTGGCAAAATGACACAGTGGGAGGTCACGGAAAGCACCACAGCAGCAGCATGAGGTCAGGCGGGCACAATGAAACAGTGGGGAGGCAGGGACAGCAGCATAAGGTCGCAGTGGCACAATGACATTCTAAGGGGGCAAAACAGGATGGGCCACAAGTGGGACAATGAAAAAGGGGGGGTGGAAGGAAAGCAAAAAGAAAGGGGGCAAAAAACTTTTGGAGGTCAAAAAACTAGAACAGGGTGGGGGGGGCAGCGGGAAAATGAGGTTCAGAGAGTGCACAATGCACAGGGGGGGTACGGCACAACAGCAGCAGATGAGGTAAACCCATGGACTCACATTCTTAAAAACGCCTAAGGCATTGGTGTGGGAAAACCTGGCCGATCCCCGCCTATTCATCTTGACAAAGGTCATCATTCCACATTTCCCGTGGAAACGGTTCTCCTTGGGGTAACATGGCCCCCCCGACTGAAAACCCGCTCTGATGCCACACACTGGGCCGGGCAGGGCGCTTCTCCACTGCAAACTCGGGAATTTTCGGGCCCCACATCCAGTTTGGGTGCCCATATCCCCGCGGATCTTCTAACTGGGGTGGCAGAGTGCTGTCCAAGTAGGGCACCACCTGTTGGTTTTAGGGGCTGCTCCAGGTCCTACTGCTGCTGGCGACTTCCCTCCTCCTAGGCGGGTGAAAGGGAAACTGCTCATCGTGACTCCAACTTAGGTTGCTGCTGATGGAGCTGGTACTGCCCACCCCCCCCACCCTCCCCCCGGCACCCGGGAGTAGTAGGGTGCTGAAGAACCCCCCCCGGGCAAGACCGTCAGAGGAGGGACGAGCCCACATAGGCAGCGGCCAAATGACTACGGGGGGATTTTCCCTATAGTAATTGATTTTTTCCTCCCTCTCAAAGCAGGAAAAAAGGGTCCCATTTTGGACCGTACGAGGGTCCAATAGGGGGGGAGAGCCAGAAGTCTCTCGCCGGATGCTGACTATTCGCTGTCACACCAGCAAAAAACATGTGCGGGCCACGCACAAGTGACCTGAGGGTCTCCGTGCCTCCCTCTCAAATGTATACCACGGTCTTGCGGGTCACTGCCCGTCTTTCCCCATCTCCATCTACCCCCTCCAGCTGCTCCCGCTCCTCCCCTTGTCACCTGGGTAGAAAACCACTCATTTCACCAGACAATGCTTCTCCCCCCAATTTCCCCCTCCTCCTCCTCCATTTTCATCCCCACCGGACTCATGTGGCCGCGAGATGAGTCGCCACGTCCCAGCCCCTGCCCGACAGATTTTTTGCATCTGTTTTCCCGGACATGAAGCAGTGGGAAAGACGTTATTCATCCGTAGTCCTGGCACGACAAATAACTCACCTTTCCCGAATGGTCTCAACAAAAAGGGAGGTGTCCCATGAGCTGCCACTGGCTGACATCAAAGTTACACAGGGGAGTACTTCTGTCTGCCTGGATCATCAAAGAATCGTTAATGGCCTTTCTCTGTTCATACAGTCGGTCCAACATGTGCAGGCTGGAATTCCAACGGGTGGAAACATCGCAGAGTGTGTTGGGGGAGTCCGTTCTGCCGCTGCAACTCGAGGAGGGTGTTCCTGGCTTTGTACGAATGGATAAAGTGCATGCACAGTTTCCTGGCCATTTTCAGAATGTTCTGAAGATCGGTGGAAGACTTCAGGAACCTTTTCACAACCAGAGTGAACACGTGCGCCATGCAGGGCGCATGGATCATCCCTCCTGGGTGCGGGCGCGGACACCATGTTCCTCCCATTGTCCGTCACCATGGTTCCGATTTGCAGTTGGCGCGGAGAAAGCCACACATCGATTTCTTGCTGCATGACGCGGAGCAGTTCCCTCCCCTGTGTTACTTCGTTCGCCGAGGCAGAGCCAGGTGTAGAACTGCGTGACACCGCTGTGCCCTACACATGTGGTATGATGGAGCAGTACTTGTGGAGGCTGAAATGGTGGTGGAGGAGGAGGAGGCGGACATTGGCCCTGGAGCTGCAGTTTGACAAACGTGGAGGAGAAAAGCGCCGTCTCCTGTCCAAGTTTTTGGGTTTGTGACTGGGCAGGAAGCACATTCACCCAGTGGGCCGTAAAGGACATGTACTGGCCCTGACCGTAGTTACAGCTCCAGAAGTCCGCGCTGCCGTGCACCTTGGAACAAACCGATAAGCTCAAGGACTGACCCACCTTCTGTTCTACATATTTATGAAGTGCTGGTACTGCCTTTTTGGAAAAGAAATTACGGCTTGGAACTCTCCATCTCGGCTCGGCTCAAGCCATTAGTTCTCTGAACGGTGCAGAGTCCACCATTTGGAAAGGGAGGGACTGCAGTACCAACAACTTGGACAGGAGCACGGTCAGCTGCTGCACCTTAGGATGGTTGGACGCATACTGTTGTCTCTTTGCAATCGCCTCGCTGAACGACTGCTGGCGCCATGTGTAGCGAGGAGCAGGAGCATCTGGACCGGGAGATGATGTCAAAGAGAAACAGCTCCCTTCTACAGAGGTGGTGGAGCCTTGACTGGCTGCAATGGCATGCGTGCCACTGGGCGCTGCTGCTGCTGCTGTTGCTGCGGCGGCAGGATGGACCACCACATCTGAGCCACGTTTCTCCCAGGCCACCGGATGGTGACGCTGCATGTGTTGACGCAGGGCCGTGGTGCCAACGTTAGCTCCCTGGCCACGCTTCACTTTCTGCTTACAGATTCTACATATACCCATATTCGGCTCCTCCGGTGTCTTAGCAAAGAACTGCCACACCGCCAAGTATCGGATTTTACCGCCAACGCTCCGCACTGAGTGACTACTGCCGCCGCTGCCTCGCTGAGCCCCTGTGCCGCTACTTTCTTGGACCTGCGAAGTGGGTTTTTTACCCTGTGGCCGCTTGGCTCCCGACCTCACACTGCTGCTATCCTGCTGACTCACGGCCACACGACCCACTTGCTGGCTGCGCCGCTGCCTGACGCGCAAGCCGACGCCCTCTTCTCCTGACGATGATGAAGCCCTTGCCTCACCCGGCTCCCAAGTGCGGTCGGCTACATCATCATCTATTTGTGTTTCATCGTCACTGCTGTCCTCATCACCGGTCTTGGTATGCAGAGGCTGACCCCTCACAACATGACCTCCCATGCCACTCTCAACATCTATACTTTGCTGCCTACTGCAAGAAGCAGGGGATATTGGCCCCATTTCTTCGCTGCCAAGTAGCTGCTGACTGCCCTCCTCAATATGTTCATCCTCGCTATATAGTGGCGCTGAGCCCAGACCACATAGTAGATCTCTGGCTGAGGGAACCGGATGGGACAGAGGTGGGTTGAGGACAGGTGAGGGCCGCTGACCCGCTCCCGGGCCATGCCAACTAAGGGTTGTGTCTGACGTTCCCACCGACTCTTGGCTGGGGTTGTCAGATGTCATCTGGGAGGAAGTGGATGACCTAGTCAACCAATCAAGAACCATTGGGTTGCTGAACAACACACGGCCGCTAGATGACAGCGGCAGTTGTGGCCTCACCGAGTGACCCCTGCTGCGACGTCCCCTTGCTGTTCTGCGACCTGGGCCTGGCATGGTTGTGCCTCTGCCACTCGCAGGTGAAGAGCCTGCCACCTCTCTGTCTGACATACTGTTTGTTCTAAAATGTACATACACTGTTTGATGAAGATATCTGTATATGATAAATACACACCCTGTGTTTGACGCCAAACGAACCCACTAAGAAGCTTGGGTTACCCTTGGAAATAAATTGCGCTCCACAAATGGGCAGGAAAAATTGACTTGTATGTGCCATTAAAAACTCTGTGTATTTTACTGAATATAAAAGCACAAACAGGCTTAATTAACCTTCGGATATGAATTATGCTACAGAATTTCTTCTGTGGCGGTGAAAAACAAAGTTTCTTTTACTGAGTACAACTGCAGAACAACGCTTAATTAACCCCTGGATGTAAATTGCGCCAAACAATTGAGCAACCACAAACTAGTAGCTTTGTAGCGTGTTACAATTGCGTGTTTTCTACGCCACACAACAAGAGATAAAATTGTAATTAAACTTCGCTTGTGAATTATGCTACAGAAAAAATGTATATATTTTGGCGTTGAAAATGACGGTTTCTTGGGGTCAGCACACCAGCAAAACAATGCTTAATTAACCCCTGGATGTAAATTGCGCCAAACAATTGGGCCACCACAAACTAGTAGCTTTGTAGCGTGTTACAATTGCGTGTTTTCTACGCCACACAACAAGAGATAAAATTGTAATTAACCTTCGCTTGTGAATTATGCTACAGGAAAAATGTATGTATTTTGGAGTTGAACATGACGGATTCTTTGGGGTCAGCACACCAGCAAACAACGCTTAATTAACCCCTGGATGTAAATTGCGCAATAGAATTGAGCAGCCAAAATGAAGTGGTATTTGTATTGTAAAAACGCTGTTTCTTTAATTGAATACAACAGGAACTGGCTTAGATCCCACTTGGATATTGAATGTATATGCAGCTGCAGTGGACGCACACTGGATTTCAGATCCAATACCCCAAAAAATCAGAAATAGAACATTAAAAAGAACAGTCTCTGAGACAAGCTGAGACACCCCACAAAAATCGCTGTATAAAATCAGTTCTTCAGTGAGAGCTATCACAATCAGCCATGGCAGCACCTTCCCTGATCAGTACAGTGAGAGGAGTGTGAGCTCCCGGCGTCGCGCCCGGACTTATATAGTGCGGAGACGTCACAGAATCCGCCGTCTCTGATTGGCTTCATCTCTGCACATGTCATGCAGGCTATGCCCTTCTTCCTCCCAGAGTGCTTTGCCCCATGTAGCGCCATGTGCTCGCAGCCATTTTATCAATCAAAAGCACACTTCGTTCCCCCGAAGTCCCCCAAACTTCGACTTCGTTCAGAACCGAAGTTTTCCTAAAATTCTAAACGAATTCCACTTCATTAGAATCGATTCGCCCATCTCTAGTCATTATCAAGCACAACTTATGAATTAAAGCCATGTAAGTATAGTAAAATAGTCAATTCAGTAAACAGTAAGCTAATGTTTATTTACATCATTACCCATTAGTTTTGGCTATCTACTACTGACTGGCTACCTAGTACCTAAGAAGACAGTAAGTACAAAAATTAGCAGAATAACCTGTATCAAGAATCCTCTGGTTAACACAAAACAACTGGAAATAAGCACTGAACTGATGTAACAGCACAGCAATAGTTTATTTTTGCAAAGTGAAGAATTTTTTTATTAACAGGTTGTGACCAAGCTTCAATGGGAAAATTGCTTTCAAGTGAAACGACTATTCTCCGCATGACTATGGCCGCTTACTCATATCCTTGATAATCTCCCTCTCCTGTAACACTTGTGATAAAGGTCGCTGACCGAAACATCAGTATAACGTGTCACTTGAAAGCAATTTCCTAATTTGGAGCTTGATCACAACCTGTTAATAGAAAAATTCTTCACTTTGCAAAAAGAAACTAAACAAAAACAACCAAAAAGAAATGGCACGTTGCATCAGTTCTATGTTATATGGGTTTACCGGACCTTTTAATGTGCACCCACCAAATTAATAAATTCAACTGAGTGCCGCTCTAGCACAATATATGAACTGAAAATAAGCAAACATTTATTCTTATATATTCTTTCTTATCAGTATAAACTTAGGTTGGTGCTTTCCATTAAAAAGGTAGCATGGATCTAGAAGCAAATAAATGTGAATGCAATATCCAGACCTATTTATATAGGCTGCTATAAAAGATATCCAATATCTGTAATCTGATGAACTGTCATGTTTTAAAAATTAACACTTTTCTACTAAACCGATAGTAAGTTATATTATGTGATCCTCATACTTATACTGTCATCAATTATCTCTATTGAAAAACTACAAAAAATGTCTCATTCTGAATGACTTAACATGCCTATACAGACAGTGGGGAATAAAAGGATTTAGTCAGTCACCAATTATGCAAGTTTTCCCACTTAAAAAGATGAGAGAGACCTGTAATGGACATCATAGGTAGACCTTAACTATGAGAGACAAAATTAGAAAACAAATCCAGAAAATCACATTGTCTGATTTGGAAGGAATTTATTTGCAAATTATGGTGGAAAATAAGTATTTGTTCACCTTCAAACAAGCAAGATTTCTGGCTCTCACAGACCTGTAACTTCTTCTATAAGAGGCTCCTCTGTTCTCCACTTATTACCTGTAGTGGCACCTGTTTGAATTTCTCAGTATAAAAGACATCTGTCCACAACTTCTAACAGTCACACTCCAAACTCAACTATGGTGAAGACCAAAATGGCTGTTGAAGGATGCCAGAAACAAAACTGTAGCCCTTGCACTAGGCTGGGAAGACTGAATCTGCAATGGGCAAGCAGCTTAGTGTGAAATCAACTGAAAGAAATCAACTGTGGGAGTAATAATTAGAAATTGGAGGACATACAAGACCATTGATAATCTCCCTCAATCTGGGGGCTCCACGCAAGATCTAAACCCATGGGGTCAAAATGATCACAAGAACGGTGATCAAAAATCCCAGAACTACACGGGGGGACCTAGTGAATGACCTGCAGAGAGCTGGGGCCAATGTAACAAAGGCTACAATCAGTAACATACTACGTCGTCAGGGACTCAGATCCGCAGTGTGGCTGTCCCCCTGTTTAAAAGCCAGTACATTTTCCGGGCCCTTTTTAAAGTTTGCTAGAGGGGCTTTTGGGGATGTTTTGGGAAGGGGTTTTGGGGGAGAATTTCATAGGGCCCAGATGAAAACCAAAGTAAAAAATTTTTTTGGTAGAAACACAAATAAACCCCGGTATTTGGGGGGAAGAATCTGAGTTGCACCCAAAAAGAACACCTTCCCTACTGTGAAGCTTGGGGGGTGACAAAATCCTGCTTTGGGGCTGTTTTCTCTGAAAAGGGGAAACCGGGAAACGCTGATCCGTGGCCCATGAAAGAATGAATGGACCCATGTATGGGGGGTTTTGATTTGGCCTAGCCAGTCTCCAGTCTAAAACCCCTAGAATCCTTTTGGGAGGGAGTTGAAAGCCCGGGGTTTTGCCCAGGACAGCCCCAAAAACCCATCATTTGCTCTAAGGAGATCTGCATGGGGTTTTTGGCCCAAAAAATACCGGGAACTGTGTCCCAAACCCCCTTGGGAAGACTTACAAAAAAACTTTTTGACCCCCGTCATTCCCAATTAAAGAAATGTAACAAAAGTATTGAGAAAAAACTTTTGTTATTGACCCAAAAATTTTTTTCCACCATATTTGGGAAAAAAAATTTTTTCCAAAACAGCAATGCATTTTTTGGGGTTTGTTTTTCATTTTGTCTTTTCAAAAGTTAAAGGGGACCCCATGATGTCCCCTTAAGGCCTTTCCTCTTTTTTAAAATGGGGAACCTTTAAAAATTTTGGTGGTGGCCCCTTTTAAAAACTTTTTTTCCTCCACTGTACTAGTACATTATATGGATTGCCCATTGATTTAAGATGGGCTGTATGATGCTTTTTTTCTCCTCTCTTGGTTTTGGCAAAGTAGAACTGAAAACTTGCTGGTTTCGTTTTTTTCTTTAAAGGGTTACATTTGATTTTATGAGAAACCCCAATGTTATAACCTGGAATACTTTAGAGGGAAACTTTTAAAAATAACAGGGAAATTTTCAAAATTGGACAAAAACCCCTTTTAAAAGGGAAATTTATTATGCTTTATGCAAAAATACCGTTTAAAACTAAAATTTAAAAGGTTGAGTATAAGATTAAGAAAATGTTATTGCAATATTCTGATTGTAAAGCCAATGCAGCCCAATATTTTCTATTTTTAGTGGGTTTTTTGCTATTTTTTTGGGGGTTTTATTAAAAAATGTTTTTTTAACAATTTTTTAAACTTCTGCCCCTCCTTTAATTTGGAAAAAAGGCCCCAGACCTGACAGGATTATTGTACAAAAATCTATAAATGCAACTTTAGGGTTTACACTGTTTTGTTTTTTACTAATTTTTCCCAAAATATCTCTGATCGCTTGGCCGGTTCCACATATCAGTGCTTGAAAAACTGTTATTGGGGCATAAAGTAAAGTCTGCTGCTTTTGTCTGTGTTTGAAAAAACCAAAAATTCAGAAAATGCACCCGACATGCTGTGACAGTGCCAGAATGCATCATCACAACACTCATTTTTTGCTTTACTGCCAATAACTACATTTTAAATTAAAATGTATCATTTCTGGACAAAAATTTTAACTGCTAGCTAGAGCTTTCACATGGTATTCATTCATTTACAATCAATTAATTTTCATTTACAGGTTTTGTTCTGGTGTTTGAGTGTTTATGTTCATTTAATAATCAACAACTTGGATGCTACCTTTTTGTAGATATATAAACAGAGGATTTCTATTATTAAAATACTTTTTGGCCCAAAAGTACTGTGTCTTTTTTGGGCAAAAGGGGTCATTTCTAAATGAATGTGTACAGATAGATGAAATCTTGGATTGAATTTCCCCCAAGCCAGTAATAGTATAGAAATATAAAGATAAGTGGATTTGGGAAAATTCAATCCAAGATTCCAAGTATTTCTACACCAAATACACTCCTGTCTGATACAACGGGTGAGGGAGCCTTGTGGAGTGGCTGTAGGATATAGTCTATGCTTGCAAAAAATCTAGGGGGGAGAAAAATTGTTTAGATTTTTCCTTTCTATCCCTACAGTATTGACAATTTAAATAGAACAAAAACTCCCCCAAAATTTTTTTTTTTTACTTTTCTCTTCTGCATGGGGGAAAATAAATTTTTTTGATTTTTAAATAAGATTGTACTTTTTATTTTATGGATTTAAAAGTTTTTTTTTTTTGCTTCTTTTAGGGTGGTTTTCAGTTTGATCAACTGTTACAGAATTTTCTTATCAAAAATAACTGGTTCATTCTTCAGTTAACACTGTGCATAAAAGGCAAGACATATGCAGTTTCAGATCTAATTTTTTTGTTTATATTACCCCCTCCCCAAAAATTTGGGTAAATTTTTTCCTCAAAGGGCCTTTTTTTAAAAGCATTCATGTGGGCTCCCAAATTTCAAGTCATTTTTATATTTTTTACAAATAGACAAGGATTTTATGTACCAAGTTTTATTGCTAATTTAAAGCACAATGTGTCATGAATGCTCATAATAATTCTTATAAATATTTGTGGAAGTCATGACAAGCCTTGAAATGGCGTATCAAAGGCATCTATGTTTATAGTGAGGCGACTTTCTTGATACAGTAGGTAGGAAGAGGTTATAAGAATATGGGGAATGTAAATTTCAAACAATGCAATTTTTTCTAATACTTCGTCCTTAAAAAGGAGACAAGCCGAGTAGCCATTTTTTGCTGCTAAACAAATTTCCTTCTCCCAAGCAATAGCCAATAGCTCATAAAGGCACATAAAGACAATTATTGCAATACCAGACAGTCTGGCTATAATACATCCTCATTTTAGTGTTCGTATGCACCTGTCACAGTTACCTTAAACTAACCTGAAACTTATTTGGGACTTTGGCTGTGCTACAAGAAAATTGTAAAACTGGGCTAGCAATGTAGTTTCAATAATATAACTGTTTTCTTCATATTAGTTTAGTTGGAAAGTTCACTTTTTAACAACCTTCTTGTGCTGCATAATTGTGCACACAAATGGACAAAGCCCTACAATTGTTTCCAATTTGCATAAAATAAATTGCAAATAAAGCAAAACCTAATATTTAAGTAACTAATGATGGACATGAGAAGAATAAAGAAGCGAAACACATGGTTTATGTGCAAGGTTGTTTCTTGATGTAGTTCTGGTGCTGGTTGACCTTTGTCATGTATCAATCAATGACATTGATTTTAAATTTTCCGAAAAGCAAAACTGTGCCCAAGGTTTCATCATGGAACTTGAATATGATCACTATTAAGTGAATATGATCACCTATATCCGACATTTTCTCCTCCCATTTTCTAAATATGGAGAAAATGGAGTTCATCCTATCTTCTCATCCCACTCCACCTCCTCATCTGACTTATCTATCACAGCCAATGGCTCCACACTCTGCCCAGTCCCACAAGTCTGCTGTCTTGGGATAATCTTTCACACTGCCCTGTCCTTCAAACCATACATCCAAGCCCTGACCAACTCCTGCCGCCTCCATCTGAAACACGTCTTGAACCCATTCCTTTCTTTACTTTGACTCCACAAAATTGATTTCTGATGCCCTAATCATGTCATACCTGGATTGCTGTTTTCGGCGGCTTCCATCTAGTACTCTTAATCCATCTTCAACTCTGCTGCCAGTCTGATCCATCTCTCTCCTCGTTACTCCTCTGCCTCTCTCCTCTGATAAATCCTCCACTGGCTATCCATTGCCCAGAGAATTCAGTTCAAGCTGCTAACAATGACATTTAAGGCTCTCAATAACCCATCCCCTCCACACATCTTTGCCTGAATCTCATGATACCTCCCCTCACACAATCTTTGCTCCTCACAAGTCCTTCCTCTCTGCTCTTGTCAGCATTTCACAAAACCTTCTACAAGATTTCTCTCGTGCATCCCTCATACTCTGGAACTCACTACCACAGCACAATAGAATCTCCACCACCTTTACTAGCTTCAATTGCACCCTGAAAACCCATCTCTTCAGGATAGCTTACAATTACCAACAACACTGCTGTCGTTACACCATAAAACTCATAGCCCCATCCTTCACCTTCTGTCTCCAGTTTGTAACTTAGTGTTATTGTACTTGTCTTATATTAAGTACCTGAACCACTAGACTTGTACAGTGCCCTGGAATTAATAATAATATTATAGGGAAATTATTTTGCTACAGTATCACTGGTTTTCTCTGTGTAAATTCCATTATAATCTATTTAATTAAAACATGTTTTTGAGCTAAGTTTGTAATTATAACAAAACTGATATCTCTGTGTATGTTATAAGTGGTATTGTATTAGGACCACAAAAGGAATATATCTACTACCAGCTAGATGAATGGCCAGTATCCAGAAACCTCTGACTGATTCAAAACCACATGGAAAAAAGAGGTAATGTCTAAAATATAACTTTTATTAATAATAACTTAAAATATATCCCACTAACAACTCTCTCTGAAACTACCAGGGCGATACTATACAATAAATAACAGTCCCTACCCTAAAGTGCAAGATGATCGCCCCAATAAAGGGCGCTCTTGCCCGGAACCTGTCCCTAGGAAAATTGACAGGTTAATTGACATTTATTGTACAGTATCACCCTGGTAGTTCCAGAGAGAGTTGTTAGTGGGATATATTTTAAGTTATTATTAATAAAAGTTATATTTTAGACATTACCTCTTTTTTCCATGGGGTTTTGTATTAGGCTTTACACCTATTATTGAGTTATCATTAATTATAAATGTTAAATTCTGCTCTACTATCCAGAATTTTGACTTTGTACTCGGCATCATGGGTGAAACTATAGCGGTGGTCGCCACAAGTCGCTTTTAGGCCACAAAGTTAAGAGGACCCACTTACCCTGTTTCTCAGAAAATAAGACAGTATCTTATATTAATTTTTGCTCCTAAATACAAGCTAAGACTTCTTTTTAGGGGATGTCTTATTTTTCCATGAACAAGAATTCACATTTATTGTTGAACAAAACATCAATATGTATATATTGTAGTGATTTCATCACAAACATCAGCAGACGCAGCCAAACTCTGAATTGCATAAAAAAAATGCACTATGTATGATTTTCGGGTTATGTCTTGTTTTTGGAGAAACAGGGTAGGTGCAAGAACATTGCCTTGGCCTCTGTGTAGGAATAATGAGTTGGTGGCTTTCTAGCATCTACCACTGCTATGTGTGTTGTTTGAGATTTGGCGCTATTACGTAAATTTAAATAAATAGTGAGGCACATTTAATTTTGCTATGGGAGTCCTATGAATTCCAGTAATGCCTCTGCTCATAATGATGTGTAATGTCTAGAAAACCATTTCCTTATGTTTGCAGAAGAACTGAAGAAAAAGTACCCACCCTTAAAAAAACAGTACAATATGTTTATGATTATTGTAAAGCGACTCCCTAATCAATTTACAACATAAACATACAGCAATGCAAGCAAGTATTGACATTACACTGCAGTTTCATAAAAAGGTGCATGTTATTGATTTACACACCCGTAGCAAAAAACCAATATGCAATCAAACAGAAGCAAATCATCTGCTCAAGAGTCAGTATATAACAAGGAAGAAGCTGTAGACCTACATAACATTGGATAATACTATACAATATGTGAGATACTCCTTAGCATTAGGCACCGGGGCACAGCTTTAAAATGAAAGTGTATATTACAATCTTAGTGACTTCTGCAGTTTCTTTCAGATTCTGCCAGATTTAATCCTGCCTTTCTACTGATTTCTGCTAAAGAAATACTTCTCAGCTGGCCATATCGCTTTTCATCCAGGGAGATCTCCATCTATGTAACTCTCCGTCTGTGACTCCAATCATATTGATATGACTAGTGAAATCTCTTCCCCTGCAGTAGCAAGGCTTAGGCTTTTATTTTCTGTTGTGCTTTGCATCTTAACTCAGACAATATAATTCATAGTTTCCAGGTGAGTTATGTTGTGTTGGTTCTATAAAACCTTTTACAGTATATTTAGATGGTTAAAGAATTTGAAAAAGACTTGGCTTTGTTTTGAAGGTAATGATCATACATGTTTACAAGGCTGGATTTCAATAGTGTTTAGATGGTTCTTAAATAAGAAATTGTGACAGTAGCAATATTTCAGGACTACTGTTTTATATTTAGGGGCTTTACATTTGACATTCCGTTTATTAAGTATACTTTCACATGAGCACTAAATAGATGACTTCTTCTTACATAAGACATTTAAAATTGGTAGAGGAGAGAGTGATTCCACAGCGTGCCAGACTGCAGTGTATATAGCACTGAAATGGCTCTAATGACTTGACAGGCTTTGTCTACAATGATATATTCAAGCTATATAGAGCAATCTCCCTATACAAAATAACAGTTGAGAAAGATGTAATCATATGTGGCCTAGAGGAGAATATTTGGTAGTGGGACTTGTCCTTAAAGGGGTTTTGCCAATTAGCGTGTTACTTACCTAACAGGCTGATACTCCCCTCTTGAGGCATTAAAAAAGGGGGGTTGTGTTTCTGTGTTTAAAAAAACAAGTACCTCCTCTGTGATGTCATCACTCCACTTCCCAAGGACATTCCTGATACTCAGTCTCTGTAGTTGAGCAAACATTGTTTTGCTAATCCACAGAGGAGAACTGTATTGTGCACAAGCTATATGCGTTTTATTTCTCCCTCTTATTTGCTCAGGGGAGCAGATAAGCTCAGCAGGGAACCTTCTTTCATTCCTTCACGAATGGCTCATGGGTAGATGGAGGGGGGCTGAGCAGAGAGCAGGGAGCATCTGCATGTTTTCTCAGATAATTACAGTGTAAGCAGTGGATTCTCCATACAAAAGACACAGGATATTTCTCCTCAGTCCCTTCAAAGCTCGTTCATGTTCCCTGCCATCAGATAAGAAGTGCAAACAACACAAGCGCGACCAAATCAGCTCCTGTCAGCTCCTGGTCTTGTCTAATGTAAACTGTCTGGAAACCGAGGGCATGTAAGTCAGGCTGTAGCTCTCAGTGGCTTCACTTTTGTTTGATGACATATATTTAGAAAAGTGATTAAATACCCATTTTGGAGGATCCCACGTCAACATTAGATTGTGGCAAAACCCCTTTAATGAGTACATTTCTTAATTATCAGCTGAATATTCTATAATTAAATGTTAGATCTATATTTTGGAATATTAATCCCCAATGTTTTTGCGTGTCACATATGGCTTGGTCCATAATAATTTATTTCACTACCATTATAACTTATGGTTGAATATAAGCTTTTTGTAATATATCTATTTACACACTCAAGTCACATAAATATGATCATCAGCTAATATACAAAGTAACTGTCATGTGCAGCATGGACTGCAGCTAGAGGGTCTGGGAGTGACTCAGAGTCCTGGTAGGTTGTCACAGGTATCTAGAGACATGCTGACTGCATACCACAGCTTCTGGGGGTACGTGGGGAGGATCCATAGAGCAAACACGATGATTGAGGTGGACCCGCAGATGCTTAATTAAGTCTGGGAAATTAGGGAGTCCGGATAGTACTTGGAAGTCTTGATCATGCTCTTTCAACCAATTTCAGACATTTCTATCTGTGTGACCAGTCACGTTGTCTTGTTGAAAGATTCTATCCAGAGAAGACAATCAGTATTTATGGGTGTATGTGACCTGCAAGGCTGGATTCATACCCAAATCAGTTAATAGTGCCTTCCACATGGATGAGAGGCTCAGAGATTGCCATAAAAACTTTTCCAAAACCATAACACTGCCATCATCAGCTTGTGTTCTTCCAGCAATGGTTGTTTGTTCTCTGACGTTACCCACCTGATAAGCCATTGTCCATTCATTTGATAAAACTGAAAACATGACTCATTGGAGAAAGAAAACCTTTGTCATCCATTAAAGATCCAATTCCCATACTGCTGTGAAAATGTAAGACTTTTCTGTTGATGTCAGTTTGTTGGCAAAGGTGCAATGACCAGATGTCTGCTTTCAGGGTTCACTGAACTGTTGTTTTAGATATATGTCCGGAAGCTCCCTGGTTCATTTTGGGGGTGAGCTGCTCCACAGTATTGGTCTACCTTGGCACACCATTGTAGCAAATGTTCACCAAAGTATTAATGGCATATGGTGCTTTGCATTTTCCAGGCCATTTATTCACAATGGTGTCATTTGTCCACATAGAGTATATTTTCGCTCCGGCAGCACCTTAATAATTTACAAACTGCGTAACTTAGAAATACCACAACCTTTGGCCCGAAAGCCAACAATCATCCTTTTTTTGCACTTCCAATGAATTGTCCTTTTAACCCATGACAGCAACAAGAGAAATGTGTGCAGATAGCCTATTGCACAATTTATACCTACAAAGTCAACTCACGACAAGTGATTTCCTTCATGAGCAATGCCTTGCCAATGTTGAAAGTAGGAAGTGGTCATTATAATGTGACTCTGGAAAACCAATACAATAATCTGCAGTATATATAGATGTTCTACACAAATAGCACCAAAAATCCCTCATATATATATATGTATGAGACACTCCCACAAACATATTAAACAAGAAAAATTGGAGTCTTATCTCAATGAAAAAAAATCACAAAACTTTTTTTATTAACGAATTACAAAATATGAACAAATAACACAAAGCATCAAAAATGCAAAAATACAAAAACTACAAAAAAAATACAAAAGAGGAAGACCAATAAAAAAGGACTCAGCGATAAACAGATCCACAAGTACACAATCCAGCATCAATATTGTATATGCGCACACAAAAAGTCATAAAGAAAATAGATAAGCCAAATAATAGAATGGGAAGTGATATTGTGTAACCAAAAAATCACAGATTATCAGCTTTAGTTGCATACAAAAAAAAGGGGAATGCAACATATGTAACTATTGTATTCCTGTGGTAACTCTATTACAAATAGTTATACCCCAAATAGAGTTGTAATGGGCAAATGAATGCATACCTATGTCCAAATAAATAATAATTGGTCATAGTAACTAAGTAACATTACCCATATGAATAGTGCAATGGGGATCGCTAAAGTCCCGTCCCGACACGTTTCGCCAACAGGCTTCTTCAGTGGACACTAGTGCTATTTTGTAATTTGTTAATAAAAAAAGTTTCGTGATTTTTTTCATTGAGATAAGACTCCAATTTTTCTTGTTTAGTATATATAGATGTTGCAGAACTTAACATACATATCTATGGCACGGAACAAATTAACTATATAAAAGTCCACGGGGGCATTCAATTGTACCATTAAAAACTACAACTTGTCCTGAAAACAACAAACTCTAATATTGGAAACTAAGGGGTTAATGAGATTGTATCTTTCTAGCTAGGAACACATCAGTATCAGCTAAAGTGTAGGGGTTACCCTGGAAGATCCACTCAGTCTATTCAATAATTAACATGGACAACCATTGACTTGCATGCGTGTAAGCTCATGAGATGAAAGTGTGTTATTACACAGTATATCAAGTAGTACCAATGTCATTAATGACCTATGTGTAGCTATAAATATAGCACAGTAAGTGAAGAGCAATAAACATCAATAAATAGTTATTCAACAGCAAACAACACAATGTAGCATTAAAATGCATAGTATCATGTAGCAGCAGAAAAGAGGGTCGATGAGCAGAAGTATCGTGTACAAGGTTATCATGTCAGGTCTATGATATAGGAGAAGATGACGTGAATGTAAAGTCAAAATCTTATATACCATGGCTGCAGTAAACATTTAATTAAACCAGTAAGAAGCAGTAAAATTAACTGTTGTCCCCTAATTGTAACATTTGTCTTCATCTACTGGCTGTAAAATTCCAGGTTAGAGAGTCCTCTAGAAAGCCACAATGTCACACACTGATACAATGCACTAGCTTTCACTGTTTGAGCATCACAGATCTTTGTACATTTGTTATGGAAAGTCAGAGCACACTACGCTGTTAGATTTTTTATTAGATCTGATAAAAGTGCATATATGAATGTACGGTTCTAGATCTGTGACTGACAATTCCCAATTCACAGCTTCAGTTGCAGTGCACTTGAGATTTTATCAAAATACTTCAAAACGGCAAGCCTAACTAATGTTACAAGGTGATATCTGAAAATATAACGTAGTGGGTTCAGCAGGGGTTGCATAACCTTGTCAGAGGATGAATGGCAAAAAGTAAGTATGTTACTGCTAAAAAAAAATAGACTCATTAAATGACATTTGAAGGGGAGATCACTCCTCTATTAGGAGAGGTGGCGGCAAGTGAAAAGCCATAGAAGCTCATCTTGATGTGCTGTGTAGTCATACTCCCGAATGACTGATGGTGTTTAACATAAGGTGGGGGAGTACAATTTCACACATGAAAAAAATCAATCCATGTAGTCACATACTACTGTTACTTAAAAGGGAACCAAAACCGCTTCCAGCTAGGTCTTTGCAAACATTTAGAACAGTTTAATCGTTAACCTTAAGACATTAATATTGAGGTATAGATATTTACAGATGTATTTCTACCTACGCTTTGCAGGTGTAGATTATATTGCTAAGGAGAAGCTTAAGGGCATGTCCCCACGGCACAGAGAAAATACCAGTCAGATTATCCGACCAGTATTTGCTCGGTTTTGGGGACAGTTTGTGGAAAAAATCCCTCCTCCTTCGCATTGACCTGTTCATGTTTCGCCCAAAAACCGGGCGGAAGAATGAACATGTTCAATGTTTTTCGGACCGCCGGCGGTAAATCCATGCAGTAGGGACCGCTGCATGGATTTTCCATAGAGGTCTGTAATAAAGTTTGACAGTCGGTTTACAGACGGCTTACGAAACTGAAAACCAGCTGTAAAACTGGCTTTAAAACCTGCCGTGAGAACATGCCCTAAAGGGAACCTAACAGGTGATTCAGTAAGAGAAGCTGAGCTCTGTGATGTTTAGGTTCATATGAGTTGGAGCAGGATTTTTCTGAGTAAAAAGCAAAGAAAATCTTAAATGGGAAACTGAAAGTGCTTCTAACGTAAAGTATGTGGGCAGGGTAAGCAAGACTTCTACTGTCTGTTTAGGAGACGATCAGGATTTACTCTGCTTTTTCCTCAGAAACCCTGTTCTAAATCACAGAGCTCAGCTTATCTCCTTCAAGGACATCCTGCTGTCAGATAAACCACCTAAAAAGTTCACTTTGAGGTAAGCTATACACAGCAATTTCCCATAATAAACCAGATTTCAACAAATCAAATAGTTCAGTGGATTCTAAATTATCCCTCATACATATAGTTGATATACAGTATAATAATATAGTATTAAACCGGTTTGGTATTTAAGGTCCACCTACATTATACATACAGCAATAAAATATACCCTTCCAGATAAAAAATCTTGCCTTGGCCAAACAACAAACTTTTTTCATTCATCAGCATATACAGTGAAGGAAATAAGTATTTGATCCCTTGCTAATTGTGTAAGTTTGCCCACTGATAAAGACATGAACAGTCTATAATTTTAAGGGTAGCTTAATTTTAACATTGAGAGATAGAATATCCAAAATAAAATCCAGGAAAGTAGATTGTATAAATTATAGAAATTTATTTGCACTTTGCTGAGGGAAATAAGTATTTGATCCCCTACCAACCATTAAGGGTTCTGGCTGATACAGACCAGTTAGACGCTTCTAATCAACTCGTTACCTGCATTAAAGACAGCTGTCTTAAATAGTCACCTTTATAAAAGACTCCTGTCCACAGACTCATTTAATCTGTCAGACTCTAAACCCTACAACATGGGCAAGACCAAAAAGCTTTCTAAGGATGTTGGGGACACGATCATAGACCTTCACAAAGCTGGAATGGGCTACAAAACCATAAGTAAGACGCTGGGTGAGAAGGAGACAACTGTTGGTGCAATAATAAGAAAATGGAAGAAATACAAAATGACTGTCAATCAAAATCGATCTTGGGCACTATGCAAAATCTCACCTCGTGGGGTATCCTTGATCATGAGGAAGGTGAGAGATCAGCCTTAGACTACATGGGGGGAACTTAATGATCACAAGGCAGCTGGCGCTGCAGTCACCAAGAAAACCAGTGGTAACACATGACACCGTAATGGTTTAAAATCTTGCAGTGCCCACAATGACCCCCTGCTCAAGAAGGCACATGTGCAGGCCCTTCTGAAGCTTGCCAATGAATACCTAGATGATTCTTTGAGTGATTGGGAGAAGGTGCTGTGGTCAAAAGAGACAAAAATTTAGTTATTTCGCATTAATTCAACTTGCTGTGTTTGGAGGAAGAGAAATGCTGCCTATGAAACAAAGAACACCGACCCCACTGTCAAGCATGGAGGTGGAAACATTTTGTTTTGGGGGTGTTTCTCTGCTAAGGGCACAGGACTACTTTACCGCATCAATGGGAGAATGGATATAGCCATGTACTGTAAAATCCTGAGTGACAACCTCATTCCCTCCGCCAGGACATTAAAATTGGGTTGTGACTGGGTCTTCCTGCGAGACAATGACCCAAAACATACAGCCAAGGCAACAAAGGAGTGGCTCACAAAGAAGCACATTAAGGTCGTGGAGTGGTCTAGCCAGTCTCCAGACCTTAATCCCATAGAAAACTTATGGATCGAGTTGAAGCTCCAAGTTTCCAAGCAACAGCCTCAAAATCGTAATGATTTGGAGATGATCTGCACAGAGGAGTAGACCAAAATTCCTCCTGACATGTGCAAACCTCATCATCAGCTACAAAAAATGTCTGACTGCTGTGCTTGCCAAAAAGGGTTTTGCCACCAAGTATTAAGTCTTGTTTGCCAGAGGGATCAAATACGTATTTCTCACTGCAAAATGCACATACATTTATATAACTTATACAATGTGATTTTCTGGATTTTATTTTGGATATTCTATCTCTCATTGTTAAAATTAACCTACCCTTAAAATTATAGACTATTCATCTCTTTGTCCGTGAGCAAACTTACAAAAACAGCAAGGGATCAAATACTTATTTCCTTCACTGTATGGACAGGATACTACTATACTGAATTTGGGTCGCACGGACAGATTTCCCCTCCAAAGCATGGACCAGAAGGTAAGGCAGAAAATGGACACAAATTCATTTAGCTGAACTTATTATTTTTATCTAATGATCCAGAGAAAGACAAAGTCCTGTGAGATAGGTGCCGACTTGGGGAAAAATGTTACCCCGATTCTAATATCTACCAATAGTCCATTAAAAGGTTTCTCATTTTAAACAAGTTTAGCAATGTTAAAGAGCTTCTATAATGAGTATGATGCATTACTCCCGTAGCATTAGATGGCCAAAATTCAAATAAATGGCTGACCATATAAAGTTTAAATGGTATTCCTCTTTAGATCTGGGTCAAAGGCAACCCAAGTGCGTGTGCTTCAGTTTGGGTAAACCCAACTCAACCATAACCTTCATTTAGAGCTAGGGTTGAGGATTTTAAACTGGTCTGCAATGTTTAACATACCAGTCCTGGTGGTCTTCTGTCCCACAGTTCTCGCTTCCTGATGCTACTTCTTATCTGACATCACTTCTGGTTCAACGTCACTTTGGGGTAGTTTAAAGCAAGTTGAACCAGTGATGTCAGAGCGTTAGCAGGTCTGTAGGTGATAGGGACCAATAAATTAAGCCCTCAAGATCAGTTAAAAAAACCTTACCTCTAATTTTAGGTTAAGGTTGCAGTTACAGTCAGGATAAGGGCTAAGTTAGGGTCAGAGTGAAAAAAAGTGTGTTTTGCATTAAAAGTCCAGGTCCATCAAGTGAGATGTTAATTAACCATACCTATGTCAATGCCAGGCATTTCTATAGTCCTAAAATCTCTCCATAGCGATAGACTTGAGAAGGACTATGAAGGTTTAAATACTGGGTAATTTATAAAAATGTGCCCATTAATATGCTGTGTAAGTAACAATGAGAAGATGTCAGCTAGTGAATACTGTTAAATTACCGGTATCTCTTCAGTCTCATATGTCTTATAGACAGCACTGTACAGCTCTTTAAATGACCACAGTAAATCATACTTTGTTTATGTATGTTACCAATTTCCAGATTTATGGTCACTTTGGAAACTGCGAAAGAATTATTCTTCTAACTCAAGACTGCAAGTAGGAGTCTCAGGGTGTGATAATAATGGGTTTTGCATACTGCTCAGAATTCATCAATTTGCAATTAATTGACGAAACGGCACAATGCATAATTTTGCATTACAATGCAACATTTTCCATCATTATTTAAATGGTCATCAGAATTGTGCTTTTTCATCAGGCAAACTTAATATTCTCAAGTGGATAGCAGTTTACTAGAATACGACTAATTGTACTAAATTTAAAAAAGATGTAAAATGCTCATTAATGATAAAGAACTTACACTTCTTAATTATAAATTGGATTTTTAATGAAATATACGTAAACCAGAAGTTTACATACACCATATAACAAGACACATATGCATTTTTTTCTCAATGTCTGACATGAAATCAGAATAAACCTTACCCGTTTGAGGTCAATTAGGATTACCAAAATGACTAAGATCTGCCAAATGCCAGAGAGAGAGAGCATTTTTTAAGTATTTTTATTACTTTCTGCAAAGTCAAAAGTTTACATACATTTCATTAGTATTTCATAGCATTGCACTTAAACTGTATGACTTGGGTCAAATGTTTTGGATATCCTTCCACAAGCGGCTCACAATAGTTGGTAGGAATTTTGGCCCATTCCTCCTGACAGAACTGGTGTAACTGAGCCATGTTTGTAGGTCACCTTGCTCGCACATGCCTTTTTCAGCTTTGCCCATACATTTTCAATAGGATTGAGATCAGGGCTTTGTGATGGCCACTCCAAAACATTGACTTGGTTATCCTTAAGCCACTTTGTAACCAGTTTGCCAGTATGCTTCGGGTCATTGCCTATTTGGAAGGCCTATGTCCACCAAAGCTTTAACTTTCTAGCTGATGTCTTGAGATGTTGCTTCAATATTGCCACATAGTCTTCTTTCCGCATGATGCCATCTACTTTCTAAAATGCACTAGTCCCTCCTGCAGCAAAACAACCCCACAACATGATGATGCCACTCCGGTGTTTCACAGTTGGGATGGTGTTCTTAGCCTTCTAAGCTTCTCCCTTTTTCCTTCAAACATAACGCTGGTCATTATGGCCAAACAGTTCAATTTCATTTTCGTCAGATGACAGGACATGTCTCCATAAATGTAGGTCTTTGTTCCTGTGTGCATTTGCAAACATTAATCTGGTGTTTATATTTTCTTTTGGAGTAATGGCTTCTTCCTGGCAGAGGGGCCTTTCAGCCCGTGTTGATATAGTGCTCATTTCACTGTGGATAATGACACATTCTTACCAGCTTCTGCCAGCATCTTCATAAGATGTTTTGCTTTTGTTCTTGGGTTGATATGCAGATGTCAGACAAAAGCACATTCATCTCTGAGACACAGAACCCATCTCCTATCTGAGAGGTATGATAGCTGGACATTCCCATCTTGTTTGTACTTGTGTATTATTGTTTGTACAGATGAATGAGGCAGCTTCATGTATCTGGAAATTACACTCAAGGATGATCCAGACTTGAGCAAGTCCACAATTCTCTTTTTGATGGCTTGTCTGATTTCTTTAGACTTTCCCATGATGTTACACACAGAAGCAGTGTGTTCCTGGTGTGCATTAAAAATCCACAGGTGTGTCTCTAACTCAGATGTTGCTAATAAACCAGAAGTTTCCATAGACATGACATTATTATATGGGCTGTACCAAATTGTTTAAAAGCATAGGAATCCTAGTGTATGTAAACTTTTGACTTTGCAGAAAGTAATAAAAATGCCTTAAAAAAATCTCTCTTTCATTATTCTGGCATTTGGTAAACATAAATAATTTTGGTAATTCTAATTGATCTAAAACGGGTAAGTTTTATTATGATTTCATGTCAGACATTGAGAAAAACATGCATACGTGTCTTTTTATATAGTGTATGTAAACTTCTGGTTTCAACTCTACATGTATTTCAGTATATTGAGCATATGAAACATCTCATTACTTTTAGACTCACCTATAGATGAAAGAAACTGTATGAAGAAAATCTATTTTTGATATGCAAAGCAATGGATGCAAAATAGGGAATGTTTCTTTAAATGGGTTAGCTTACTACAAAGATTAGCTTTCAACTTGTGAGGAATGTTAAATCAAGACTTTTTTCCAATATATTCCTCTTTTGACTTTTCCTTGGTCAGGAGGTAAGAGGGATTATTTGCTCTGAGTGCACACCGTTTTCTCAAGGAGAGAGCAGGATGGTAATATAATCTCCCTGCAATTTATCTAATCCTTATATCATCTAATAGTAAGGAGTGACATCATAACTGGTCACAGGTTAGGCCAGAAGCAGGAGATCAGAGTGCGTTATCTCTAACAAAGTGGATTATTTACTTTTGTAAACTTTGAGCTGAAGCCCTCTGCACTATCTATTACATCTCCTGCACTCAATGTTAGTGTAATTAGAAGAACTGGGAATATGGAGATGATGTGCTAACCACTGCTATAGAACCACCCACAGCCTAACCAGCTAGACACAGGAAGCATGACTCTAAAGCTGCTTGTAAAACAGCATGGGGAGACAACTCCTTTAAAAACATTGTGTAGGATTAGAAAAAAAGTATATGCTTTCTTTTCATGGGCCTTGACTGGTTTTGCAGCCCAGCCTTATACACTCAAAAAGGGCCTGTGAGATCTCCCAATGTCTGTATTAGAATATGCTTGTATTCCCTGTGAAATATAAATTATAAGGCTGTGTTGTTCCTGTGGTATTCCTTCTGGAAAGCTATTACTGAATTTGTCAGCTCGTTGTTATCATTCCGGTTTTCAAAGAAGTGTCCCTGCACACAATGACTATGCCACCACTGATTGGACAATATCAGACTATACAAGGACACCTCTACCTAATTTGCAACACCCAGTGGACAAATTCAGTAATACATTTCTAGAAGGAATAACAGAAGAAAAGCACAACTAAGAGTTAAAATAGAAGATTCTTTAGAATTATTTTACAGGGAATACAGGTATATTCTAAAATAGACATGTCAGGGGATGTCACAGGTCCTCTTTAAATGTGCATGTACTGCAATTCCAGGTGCAGCCTATAGAAATTGGGCAAAAACTGTTCCATAATACAGAATTTTTAGGTTATTAAATTAACAACATGTTTAGATTTCATCTCATCTTCGTATTTGTTTGCAAATGATTGTTGCTTTAAAAAAAAAAAAATCATAATCAAACTGTTACCAGCTGTACTAAGCATGCCACCTGGTGAGACAAATTTTCCAGTTATATTAAGAGGAAAAAGCTAATGTCATAATATATGAATACAGTAGAAGCAACCACTATCCATAGCCAAATAGTTTGTGAAAACAATAGAGAAAATATCCTCCCGAATAGGTGTGGTCATGCTACAGTATCTCACAAAAGTGAGTACACCCTTCACATTTCTGTAAATATTGTGTTATATCTTTTCATGGGACAACACTGAAGATATGACACTTTGATACAATGTAAAGTAGTCAGTGTACAGCTTGTATAACAGTGTAAATTTGGTGTTGCCTCAAAATAACTCAGCACCGCATCAATGTCTAAACCCCTGGCATTTACACTGTTATACAAGCTGTACACTGAATACTTTACATTGTATGGAAGTGTCATATCTTCAATGTTGTCCCATGAAAAGATATAACACAATATTTACAGAAATGTGAAGGGTGCACTCACTTTTGTGAGATACTGTATGTCAGATCTAATGGTACTGTTGTCATTAATTTAAGTAATGTCTTACAAATAAATGCTGCAGAGCTGAACTTGTCTCTCAACTGTTCTTGTGCATTGATGAAGGCCAGTAAGTACTTTATCCTATGGAAATACACTAATGACACTTTAAGATAGTATAACACATTGTACCAAAGGATGAGCTCATCTCTGCAACCAAAAAAATATTCAAACAGGTTCACTGCCAGCACTAACTTACCCAATATGTTCTCCACTTAACCAAAAATCAGGTCATGAATATATAATGTTGTACAGCTGCAATTAACATCCAGCCTGTGCTACACACCTAAAATGCTTATTCTGAGACATTTAAACGTGTGTAAGAAACCATTAGCAAAGTATAATGCAGGTGCTAGACTCTCCACCATTGATGCAATGTGCAGCGTGAGCTAGGGTCTAAGCACTGCTAAATATTATGTGAACATTTATATACTTTAAAAAGTCTTCAAATAAAACCAAATATTCAATACAAAATTTCTCTAAATTTTAAGTCCAGGCTTTGACTGTCTACAAAGAATGCAGGGGAATCTCCCGATGGGCCCAAGGTCATTGTGGACCCCTGGGCAGGGCAGGGCAGGTCAGGGGCAGCTTTTCATGGAGAAAGGCAGAGAAAAAAGAGGTAGAAAGCAAGAGATTGAGTGCAGGAATCATGTGTAGTCATGCACAGTAGCTGTAGGGTGGGCCCTAACAATCAACTCCACTAGTGGGCCCCAGGCTTCCCCGTCCGACGCTGTTGAAGACAGATGTCCTGTTTATCCTCTTCCCATCTTCATCCGAACCTCATTCCAATGCTACAAAACTAAAAATTCACTTACAGTTGAAACCAGAAGTTATTATTATTATTATTTATTTTAAAGTGCCATTGATTCCAGGGCGCTGTACATTCGAGGGGGTTACATACATTACATAAGTGAAACGAGTACAGTGATAAGGGATAATGACAATTGGCACGACAGAGGGAGAGGACCCTACCCGCGAGGGCTTACAATCTACAAGGAGGGGGAAAGAGACAGGAGGTGAGGGGCAGACATGTCTGTGGAGGAAGTAGTGACAAGTTTAGTGAAGGTTATAGGCAAGCCTGAAGAAATGGGTTTTCAGGTTGCTTTTGAAGCTGGTGAAAGTGGAGGAGAGTCTGATGTGTTGGGGCAGTGAGTTCCAGAGTGTGGGTGAAGCACGGGAGAAGTCTTGGAGACGGTTGTGTGAGGAGCTGATAAGGGGAGAGCAGAGAAGAAGGTCCTGTGAGGAGCGGAGAGTGCGTGGGGGGAGATATTTGGAAATTAGGGCAGAGATGTATGGAGGGGAGAGGTCATGGAGAGCCTTGTAGGTCATGGTTAGTAGCTTGAAATGAATTCGCTGGGCAATGGGAAGCCAGTGAAGGGATTGGCAGAGGGGAGAGGCAGGGGAGTAGCGAGGAGAGAGGTGGATAAGACGGGCAGCAGAGTTAAGGATGGATTGGAGGGGAGCGAGGGTGCTAGCTGGGAGGCCAATGAGAAGGATGTTGCAGTAGTCTAGGCGGGAGATGACAAGGGCATGGACCAGCATTTTTGTAGTGTCATAGCCGAGGAATGAGCAGATGCGAGAGATGTTAAAAAAGATATATGCAAGTACAAACAAGATGGGAATGTACAGCCATCATACCACTCAGGAAGGAGAGATGAACATGCTTTGGTCTGACATGTGCATATCAACCCAAGAACAAAAGCAAAATATCTGGTGATGATGCTGGCGGAAGCTGGTAAGATTGTGATTATCCACAGTGAAACGAGTTCTGTATCAACACGGACTGAAAGGCCACTCTGCCAGGAAGAAGCCATTACTCCAAAAGAAACATATAAAAGCCAGATTAATATTTGAAAATGCACACAGGAACAAAGGCCTACATTTTTGGAGACATGTCTTGTGGGCTGACAAAACTAAATTTTAACTGATTGGCCATAATGACTATCGTTACTTTTGGAGGAAAAAGGGAGAAGCTTGGGAGCCTAAGAACACCATCCCAACTGTGAAACACCGGAGTGGCAGCATCATGGTGTGGGGTTGTTTTGCTGCAGGAGGGACTGGTTCACTTCACAAAAATAGATAGCATCATGAGAAAAGAAGATTATGAGGCAATACTGAAGCAACATCTCAAGACATCAGCCAGGATGTTACAACTTGGGCAGAAATGGGTCTTCCAAATGGACAATGACCCGAAGCATACTTCCAAACTGGTTTTAAAGTGGCTTAAGGATAACCAAGTCAATGGCCATCACAAAGCCCTGATCTCAATCCTATAGAAAATGTATGGGCAAAGCTTAAAAGGCAGGTGTGAGCAAGGCAGACCACAAACATGGCTCAGTTACACCAGTTCTGTCAGGAGCAATGGGCCAAAATTCCTACCAACTATTGTGAGAAGCTTGAGGAAGTCAAGTCATAAAGTTTGAGGGAAATTCTACCAAATACTAATGAAATGTATGTAAACTTTTGACTTTGCAGAAAGTAATAAAAATGCCTTAAAAAATCTCTCTCATTATTCTGACATTTGGCAAATATAAATAATTTTGGTAATCCTAATAGACGGGTAAGGTTTTTTCTGATTTCATGTCAGATAGTGAGAAAAACTTGCATATGTGTCTTTTTATATAGTTTATGTAAACTTCTGGTTTCAACTGTATAGGCTAGATTCACACACTGCATTTTTTGACAAAAAAAAACATCACTGCAGTTTTTGATGTAGTTTTTTTTTTTTTTTTTTAACCAAAGCCAGAAGTGTATCCAGAAGGAAGAAGAAGTACAAGACCTTTCTTTTATATTCCATAGTCCTTTTGAATTCACTGCAGGTTTTGGCTAAACCTGCTAAAGGCTAAAAACTGCTAAAGAGGCTTTGGACCACATTAGAGGGGCGAATTTCGTTCACTTCGCCGGATTTCTCGGCAAAAAATAACTTCATTCCGAATTACTTTGGGACGAATCACGTTAAAAAACAGCTTATTTCAGGCTGCACATGCTGCAGGGTGCTGTAGAACGTTGTGCATGACTTAAATATGAAGGGGAGCTTGGTTTGGTCTTCATACAAATGTTGTGTTTTAGTATGACACGCGATGACTGCCGACGCTCTTATGAATGCTTCACTATTTAAAATTCCGTGAGGCACTTAAGAGGGCAAATGACAAAAAAAACTGAAGGAGGGGGGGGAAATGTTAGCTGATAAATCTTGGCAGCGTACAGCTGGAAAAAAAACAAGCTGAGAGCTCAGGTGGCAACATCAGTGACAGAGTGTGGAGGGACGCGGCACCACAGCAGCATGAGGTCAGACAGTGGCACCAATGATATTCGGGAGGTGGCCAAAAAAGGAATGGCCACAGGTGTGGCACAATGACACAGTGTGGAGGTCACGGCTAGCAGAATCAGCAGCAACATGCAGGTATGACAATG
Source organism: Phyllomedusa bahiana (assembly GCA_025379985.1). Lineage (NCBI taxonomy): Eukaryota > Metazoa > Chordata > Amphibia > Anura > Hylidae > Phyllomedusa > Phyllomedusa bahiana. The sequence continues at coordinate 26,636 of JAODAL010027079.1, read as the reverse complement.
GCACAATGACAGTGTGTAGGGTCACGGCAGCAGCCCACAGCAGCAGCTGAGGGTCAGACAGTGGACAATGATATTTGGAAGGTGGCTAAAAAATGGAATAGGCCACAGTGAGTGGCACATGCACACAGTGTGTAGGTCACGACATTTTCTGGTGGTGGCAAAAACAGGAGTAGGTCACAGGAGTGGGACAATGGACACAGTGTGGACGGTACGGCAGCAGCACGCAGCAGCATGAGGTCAGACGTAGCACAATGACATTCTGGAGGTGGCAAAAAACAGAAGTAGGGCCAATAGTGGGGGGGGGGGTGGTGGGTGGGGGGGGGGGGGGGTTGGGGGAAATAACATGACACAGTGGTGGAGGAAACGGCATCAGCCATAGCAGCAGCATGAAGGTAGACAGTGGCACAATGGACCACAGTGTGTAGCGGTCACAGCAGCAGCTGAATGAGGTCAGACAGTGGCACAATGGACAGAGTCATGTAGGGTCACCGGCATTCAGCCACAGCAGCAGCATGAGGTCAGGACAGTGGCACAATGACAGTGTGTGTAGGTCACGGCGAGCAGCCACAGCCGCAGCATGAGGTCTAAGACCAGTGGCAAAATGACATTCTGGAGGTGTCAAAAACAGGAGTAGGCCAGAGTGGGACAATGAACACTGTGAGTGGAGGTCACGGGCAAGCAGCCACAGCAGCAGCATGGAGGTCAGACAGTGGCCAATGACATTCTGGAGGTGCTCAAAAACAGTAGTAGGCCAACATTGTTGGGACAATGCACACAGTGTGGAGGTAACGGCAATCAGACATAGCAGCAGAATGAGGCAGACAGTGGCACAATGACACGGTGTAGGTCACCGCAGCAGCAGCATGAGGTCAGACAGTGCACAATGACAGAGTTTGTAGGTCACGGGCATCAGCCACAGCTAGCCAGCATGAGGGTCAGACAGGGCAGAATGACCTGGTGTTGGTCACGGCAGCAGCCACAGCAGCAGCATGAGGTCCAGACAAGTGGCCACAATGACATTTGGAGGTGGCAAAAACCGAAGTAGGCCACAGAGTGGGACAATGCGACGAATCGACAGTGTGGAGGTCACGGGCCAGCAGCCACAGCAGCAGAATGAGGTCAGACAGAGGCACATTGGTCATTCTGGAGGTGGAACAAAATACAGGGAGTAGGCCACAGAAGTGGGACTTTTGGACACAGTGTGGAGGTCCGGCAGCAGAACAGCAGCAGCAATGAGGTCCAGACAGTGGCACAATGACATTCTGGAGGTGGCAAAAAAACAGGAGCGTAGGCCCAAAGTGGGACAATGGACTCAGTGGTGGTGGTCACGGCAGCAGCCCAGCAGCAGCATTAGGTGTCAGCCAGTGGGAACAATGACACAGTGTGAAGGTTCACGGCAGCAGGCAGATTGAGGTCAGACAGTGGCACAATGACATTCTGGAGGTGGATAACCAGGAGTAAGGCATCAGAGTGGGACCAATTGACACAGTGTGTTGGTCATGGCAGCAGCCACAGCAGCAGTAATGAGGTTCAGACTAGTGGCACAATTGACACAGATGTTTGTAGGTCACGGCAGGCAGCCACAGATGCAGCATGGGTCAGAAAGTGCACAAATGTCAGAGTGTGGAGGTGGGTGGCAATAACAGTACCCTGGTAAAGATGGTTGGTGGCAGATGGAGAAACTGTCTGCAGATGTGTGGCATAAGGCGGGTGGCGGATCAGAATAGTGGGCTGAGGCAGGTAGTTTGAACCAGATCTCATTTCTCACGTTTGGGTGAGGCGTCATCGGCTGAGGTTGTCTGACGCCTCTCTAAGGCATTGTTGTGTGGATATTCCTGGCCGATTCACGCCTGATTCATCTTGTCAAAAGGTCCAGTCGTTTCCACATTTCCCGCGTGGACAAGCGGGTTTCTTCTTGGAGGTGAACGATTGACCCCCGCAGCACTGAAACACCCGTCTGATGCCCACACTACTGGCCGCGGCCAGGACAGCTTCTTCCACTGCAAACTGGCAAAGTTGTGGCCAACATCTCCAGTTTGGTTGCCCAGTTGTCCAGCGGATCTTCTAACTGGGGTGGCAGAGTTGCTTTCCAAGTAGCGCCACCATTGTTGGTTCAGATCTGCTACAGTCCTGCTGCTGCTGCTGGGAGACCCTGCCTCCTCACTGAGGTGAGGAGTGCTCATCAGTGACTCCAAACTTGGTTGATGGTGTGGAGTGGTACTGCTCTGACCCCCACCTTCCCCCGGGCAGCCGCGTCAGTAGTACGTGAGAGCTGAAGAACCCCCCGGTCAGGACCTGTCAGAGGAGGGCCAATTGCCCGCACATAGGCAGCGGCCAAATGGACTATGGGGATTTTCCCTATGTATTGAGTTGGTCCTCCCTCTCAATAGGGGGGGGTGGAAAAAAGGCTCCCATTTTGGAACCGGTAGCAAGGTACCAAGAGGGTGGAGAACCAGAAGTTATCCCACTGCCGGATGGAGACTATGCGGCTGTCACTTAAGCTGGAAAATCAGCATGCTGCGGGCATCTGCACAAGTGACTCGCGGGCTCCCTGCCTCCATCTCAATTTTATACTGCCCTCGGTGCTTGCTGGTCATCTGCCTTGTCTTCCTCTATCTCCAGTCTACCTCCTCCAAGCTGCTCCTGCTCCTCATCTCTTGTACTGGGTAGAAAATCCCACTCATTTCCCCAGACAATGGCTCTGCTCCAATGTCCTCCTCTTCCTCCTCCCATTTCAGTCCCACTGGATATGTGGCCGCCGAGATGTAGTCGCCACGTCTCCAGTCCCTGCCCAGACAGATTTTTCAGCATCTGTTTCCTGGACTTGAAGCAGTGGAATGTGTTATGTCATTCCAGTAGTTCCTGGCGGGACTGACCAAATTAACGTCGGGCGCAAGGACCATCCCTCCTCGGTTGAGCGCAGACACATGTTAACTCCAACATTGTCCGTCACCATGGTTCGATTTGCAGTTGGCGCGGAGAGAAGCCCCACACACATTTGATTTTTGCTGCATGTTCCCCCTGTGTGACTTCGTTTGCCGAGGTGTAGCCAGGTGTAGGAATGCGTGGACACCGCTGTGCCCTTACACAATGTGGAATGATGGAGAGCAGTACTTGTGGAGGCTGGGAGATGGTGGTGGTGGAGGCGGAAGAGGCGGACATTGGAGCAGGGAGAGCCGCATGTTTGACAACGTGGAGGAGCTAAGCGGGTCTCTGTCCAAGTGTTGGTGTGCCTGGGCAGGGAAGCACATTCACCAGTGGGCCGTACAAGGACATTGTTACTGGCCCTGACCGTAGTTACAGCTCCAGACGTCTGCGCTGGCCGTGCACCTTGGAACAAACCGATAAGCTCAAGGACTGACCCACCTTCTGTTCTACATATTTATGAAGTGCTGGTACTGCCTTTTTGGAAAAGAAATTACGGCTTGGAACTCTCCATTAGTTCTCTGAACGGTGCAGAGTCCACAATTTGGAAAGGGAGGGACTGCAGTACCAACAACTTGGACAGGAGCACGGTCAGCTGCTGCACTTTAGGATGGTTGGACGCATACTGTTGTCTCTTTGCAATCGCCTCGCTGAACGACTGCTGGCGCCATGAGTAGCGAGGAGCAGGAGCATCTGGACCAGGAGATGATGTCAAAGAGAAACAGCTCCCTTCTACAGAGGTGGTGGAGCCTTGACTGGCTGCAATGACATGCGTGCCACTGGGCGCTGCTGCTGCTGTTGCTGCGGCGGCAGGATGGACCGCCACATCTGAGACACTTTTCTTCCAGGCCACCAGATGGTGACGCTACATGTGTTGATGAAGGGCCGTGGTGCCAACGTTAGCTCCCTGGCCACGCTTCTTCACTTTTCTGCCACAGATTCTACATATACCCATATTCGGCTCCTCCAGTGTCTTAGCAAAGAACTGCCACACCGCCGAGTATCGGATTTTACCGTCAACGCTCTGCACTGAGTGACTACTGCCGCCGCTGCCTCGCTGAGCCCCTGTGCCGCTACTTTCTTGGACCTGCGAAGCGGGTTTTTTACCCCGTGGCCGCTTGACTCCCGACCTCACACTGCTGCTATCCTGCTGACTCACGGCCACACGACCCACTTGCAGGCTGCGCCGCTGCCTGACGCGCAAGCTGACGCCCTCTTCTCCTGACGATGATGAAGCCCTTGCCTCACCCGGCTCCCAAGTGCGGTCGGCTACATCATCATCTATTTGTGTTTCATCGTCACTGCTGTCCTCATCACCGGTCTTGGTATGCAGAGGCTGACCCCTCACAACATGACCTCCCATGCCACTCTCAACATCTATACTTTGCCGCCTACTGCAAGAAGCAGGGGATATTGGCCCCATTTCTTCGCTGCCAAGTAGCTGCTGACTGCCCTCCTCAAATTGTCATACCTCGCTATATAGTGGCGCTGAGACCCAGACCACATAGTAGATCTCTGGCTGAGGAACCGGATGGGACATAGGCGGGTTGACAGGTGAGGGCCTCTGACCCGCTCCCCGGGCCATGCCAACTAAGGGTTGTGCTGACGTTCCCACCGACTCTCTTGGCTGGGGTTTGTCACATGTCCATCTGGGAGGAAGTGGATGACCTAGTCAACCAATCAAGAACCCTTGGGTTGCTGAACAACACACGGCCGCTAGATGACAGCGGCAGTTGTGGCCTCACCGAGTGATCCCTGCTGCGACGTCCCCTTGCTGTGCTGCGACCTGGGCCTGTTCCAGGAATGTTTGTGCCTCTGCCACTCGCAGGTGCCGAGCCTGCCACCTCTCTGTCTGACATACTGTTTGTTTCTAAAATGTACAGACACTGTTTGATGAAGAATATCTGTATATGAAAATATACACCCTGTATTTGACTCCAAATGAACCCATAACAGCTTGGGAACCTTTGGATATAAATTGCGCTCCACAAATGCCAGGAAAAATTGACTTGTATGTACCGTTTAAAAACTCTGTGTATTTTACTGAATGTAAAGGCTTAATTAACCTTCGGATATGAATTATGCTACAGAATTTCTTCTGTGGCGGTGAAAAAGAAAGTTTCTTTTACTGAGTGCAACTGCAGAAAAATTCTTAGTTAACCCCTGGATGTAAATTGCACCAAAGAATTGAGCAACCACAAACTACTAGCTTTGTAGCGTGTTACTATGCCGTGTTTTTTACGCCACACAACAAGAGATAAAATTGCAATTAACCTTTGCTTGTGAATTAGGCTACAGGAAAAATGTATATATTTTGGCGGTGAAAATGACGGTTTCTTGGAGTCACCACAGCAGCAAAACAAAGGTTAATTAACCCCTGGATGTAAATTGCTCCAAAGAATTGAGCAGCCAAAAATGAAGTGGTATTTGTATTGTAAAAACGCTGTTTCTTTAAATGAATACAACAGGAACTGGCTTAGATGCCCCTTGGATATTCAATGTGCTGTGAGCAGATAGCATTAAAATGTATATGCAGCTGCAGTGGACGCACACTGGATTTCAGATCCAATACCCAAAAAAATTAGAAATAGAACGTTAAGAGAAGCAGTCTCTGAGACAAGCTGAGACACCCCCCAAAAAAGCGCTGTATAAAAATCAGTTCTTCAGTAAGAGCTATCAGCCGCGGCAGCACCTTCCCTGATGAGCACAGTGAGAGCAGTATGAGCTCCCAGCGTCGCGCCCGGACGTATATAGTGCGGTGACGTCACAGAATCCCGCCGGTCTCTGATGGGCTTCAAACCCCTGCACATGTCATGCAGGCTATGCCCTTCTTCCTCCCAGAGTTCTTTGCCCCATGTAACGCCATGTGCTCGCAGCCCTTTTATCAATCAAAAGCACACTTCGTTCACCCGAAGTACCCCAAAGTTCGACTTCGTTCAGAACTGAAGTTTTCCTGAAATTCTAAACTAAGTCCACTTCGTTAGAATCAATTCGCCCATCTCTAGACCACATGTATGGAACGGTTTTGGTCTAAAACTCACTTTTATCCCCATAGGTTTCTGTGGGGAAAAAAGTGAGATTCAGACCAAAACTGTGTCATACATGTGGCTCTTGGTGTGAAACCATTCTTACACAAGCCTTAAAAGTTTCCCTCTTTATCTATTTCTCTACTGTCTCTGCCATACAAGGTTACCCTCCCTACCACCCACAACTTGTATCTTCCACTTATTTTTGATAGCTTGTATGTGTACAGACAGAGCTTTTTCCTCACTGCATTTAGTTTGCATTCAGGCTTGGACTGGCCCACAGGGGAAACCCTCGGTGGGTCCCTGAGCATGGCAGACCTGGAATTGGTTTTTTTTAACTGCCTATACATCCTCAGAAGAGGCAAAAAAGCAAGAGGCAGAGTATAGGAGGCATGTACAGTAGCTCTAGGGTTGGCCCCTAAAAAAAAACTCCACAGCTCCATTGGTGGGCCCCTAGAATCAAATTCACCTTCGTGCTGTAAGCACCCCATTTCGACACTGTTTGCATTGTTCTTATAAATATAAAAATGCAATAACCACAGTATTATATTAAATTCAGTATATATATATATATATTCTGATTTCATATAATACTGTGGCTATTATAGTATATATATATATATATATATATATATATATATATATATATATAATATATATATATACATATAATATAATATATATATATACACACACATATAATGAATTAATGCTGCTTTCATATCTAATAAAGCCAATAAATATCATAAAGCCAATAAAGGAAAACACACAGACTCACAGACTTGAACAATAGAAGCAGTCAATGGTAATGCAAAGAAAAAAGCTAAAATTATCTCTGTGTCACTGATCTCTTAAATGTACATTGAATTTAATCACTTTTGCTGTAGCAGAGTGCATTTTCTACTTTCATACTGTCTCCTAAGGGGCTTATGACAAATCCCAGACAAGGGAGATCAAGTAATTCTCATGGTTTTCTCATGGTTCATAGTCACTTAGCAACTGACATTCTTCAATCTGATGAAATTCAAAAATGTCCTTACAACCTTGAAAGCCAACAATTAAAGAACACCTCTGCACTTGCTATGAACTAGCCAAAGACAGTAGTCCACAAGACTGAAACATTGCAGATAGTGGTATGTGGCATAATGACAGCTCAGCTCATCTCATGCAAGCACAGTATTGTACATCTACCTAAGGCCATTGTTTGTCAGGCTGTAAAAAAAGCAATGACCTGTCATTGTTACATATTGTCATTGTCTGCTGTTTGTAAAACTGTATCCACACTTTGAGATTACAGGAAGACAGTTGTCAGCTGAACATTGTGAGATCCATCAATACACAAGAAGGCATATCTTTAAATATCTAAATGAAAGACAATTTCAATGTCATCGTTCTCACAGAAATGGAGAGCTGGTCGCGCTTGTGCACTATTCTTCAGTGGGAGTTTCAAGTACAGCCAAGTGGGGTGTCCCAAAGTACAGAATGAAGAATAGTGCACAAGGGCAACCAACTCTCTATTCTGTAATGAGACTTTAGGAACCCTGTTTCTGAGATAGTTGCGGGTCCCAGAGGTGGGACCTGCAACTTTACCATTTTGATGACATATCACAGATCCTGCCTCTCACAGCCAACTTCAGGCTCACATTTCATTAGGCTGTGTGTGGTCCTATAGCAATGATAGGCATATCAGCCTGTGCTATTCCTAGCTGAGCCTGTTACAGTGACATGAGTGCAGGAGGTTTGGGAACTGTAGTGCACAAGGCTACAGCGCTCTTAAGGGTTAAAGTAAGTCAGTAACATAGATAAACAAGCTCCTGTGCTAGAGATAACACTCAGCAGAGAGTGACTCCCCATGGTCTGACAGGAAAGCTGGAGCAATGATAGCAGATAGGAATGGTCGGTAACCTAGGGAAGCTTGCATAAATAAGCAGGAGATAAAATTTCCTCTATTCCCTTAAAGCAAAATCAGAACAGCAATGTATTTGGTAATAGTCTTTATTTACCTCTGCCTATGTGTTCAAAGCTAATCATTGTGGTGAAAAAAACCCTTGGACTATTGCAATACATTATTTTTTAACCTAGGATGTAATAAAAAATATAATTATTGCAGACTTCAGGCCTTTACTAGGCACCTGTCTACCATGAAATTTTAACTGCTTTTAGTGGAAGTGGGTGCGGCTCTGTTTAACAGCTTAAGTGTCATGATACCACTGACTGTGACATTTGAGGAGTTAAACAGATTGGATCAGGGCTGTATACAATATAACACAGCTAGCATTTAATGAGTATGGAGTGGGCTCAGCTCCTGATCCAGCATCATATATTCTCAGAGGCCTCATGACATACATGCACATCATGTGGCATTAAGGATATAAAGCTTTTCTTTTAGGAAAGCATATCAGCTCAATGAAGTGGCCAGCAAATAGTCAATATCTGAATCTAGTAAAGCAATTATGGCAGAATTGTTTTTAAAAATGGTCTATAACAGGTGTTATCCTGCAACCCTAATCTGTCAATCTCGCCTGGAGAAAGTTAGAATGAACTTGATATAGAATATTGTTTATCATTAGTAAAGCCCATGCCTCAGAGAATTTAGGCCTTCATGAAAGCACAGGAAGAAGCAACAAATAACTTGATAAGCTACTTCTTAATCTTGATAAAATAACTTAATAAAGATTATTTTTGTTGATGATTCCAGAATCTCTCTCTTTTTAACCTTGAAAACATATAGCATTAAAATATTTTAATTTGTCTAAGGTACATTTCCTGAAACTATAACATTCAGCGTAAAACAAATTTTGTTTGGTCTTGCATCTGTGATTTTTATATTTCTGATGAAAAAAAAACTTAAAAAAAAATCTTTATATGTGGTGATTCCCTAATTTTTCCAAGGGTTGTTATCACAGTATATGGCAAGAAAAATGAGAAATCAAAAGCTGATTGTTATTTAATATCCTACTGTATGTATAGTGCAACATCATGTGAATCCAGTATTAGACTGTATTCCGAGAAGATGAGCACATGTACCAATTGTTCTATATATTTTCATAAATAATCTTTTATAATGCTTATATCCATGATGAAAACAAATCAGACCTTCAAACATACTAAGCTACAATCAAATACCAGGATTACTATGGGCCTAAGCATTATATTCTTATTTCTAAGTGGTTTCTTACACTACATGCCCTACATTTCAGCTCAGTAACATATCTTAGTGCTTACACTTGATTATTTAAGATATACAGTTGATTGTGTACTATCTATATATACACAACTCACAAAAAGTTAGGAATATTTGACTTTTGGTTGCAGTATCCCTAACTTTTAGTTAGTACTCTGTGTGTATGTGTATATATCTATATACTGTATATACACACAAACACCTAAATACATTAGTGTATAAATACAGTATATCGAAATATGAACATAAAGTTAGAGTATTCACTAGGCAGCAACCTATGGCACAACTTACTGTAAGTTTGTAACTTTACAATTAGTGAGGGTTTGACTTCTGGCATCCTCACAGATTTTGAGGATGAAGGGGTTCCAGTGCTGATTCAGAGCTGCAACCCTTTCACATTCTTCACCTGCACAGTGGGGCCGTGCAATTACGGTATGCTATTATTTTTTAGATGGGAATACTTCTTTCAGAGCATTTCATAGCAACAAATTGGGATCTCAGAATACCAGTAGGACTTCTAGTCATATAGCATTGGTTAATTCTGATGATTGAGATATATGCATACAACGACCTTGATCTGTTCCTGCACTCGGATACAATGTAACTTATCAGTGAAGATCTGAACCCTCACTATAGCCAAAAATAAGTGGCTGTTGGGCTGTGGAAAAAAAAGGAAGTCTGCAACTCAACTGGAAAGCAAAAATTTTAAAGCGTTTTTGTGTTATACTTCTGTAGCTCCTCATCCTATTGACTTGTGTTGGGCTTCGGATTCGGATCGTAGTCACATTTGACCCAAATCCAAGTACTTTGCTTTTTCGCGGCCTCAAATTGATTTGGCTGAAAATTGCCAAAAAACATTGACTGTAACAATGACCCTAAATTGGGATTAGGGTTTTTAACTGTTTTGCAGAGCTTAATTTACCAGTTCATGATGCCTTTGGTCCCGCAGTGCTCACACTCTAACGTCACCTTTTTATCTAGAGTACCCTAATGTAATGTTGGACTGAAAGTGACATTAGACACGTCATCAAGTTGCAAGCGCCTAAAAGCACTAAGGACCAGTAAATTAAGTCCTACAGACTAGTTAAAAACCCTAATTCAGAGTTAGGGTTATGATCAGAATTATTGATAGGATTAGCGTAAGGGTGAAAATTCTGGTTCAGGATGTCCTAAACCCTAATCTTTTAACAAGTTCAGTCAAAACAGTTTAGTACGATGCAACCATTCTATCAGTGCCCTAACTATAGGTGTTGTAGTTAGCAGTGGTGCACAGTAGATAGCACCCCCCCACTTCATGCAGAGGTGCATTATGCCATTAAAACTAATGCTTAGTTAGAGTAGTAGGCAATAGTTCCTTAAGTGAATGCACCATGTAACAGGAAATGGTCAATCAAGAGTAAGAAGATAGAAGGCTTATCAAAATAACCAGCCATCTTAAAGAGAGTTGAATTGCTGATAGTTGTGAGTTGTACTTTGTGGTTGCAGTTCAAGCATAAGCCACCAAGTTACTTACATAATCAACTAAGCTGAGGGAGGCTTTCCCAGCTAGAGAATTCAGAGAAAGAGAATACATAGTAAGACTCAGGATGATAAGACACCTGGCTTGCATAGAAGAAGAGACATTTCTGGCTCAGGTATACGACTTTGAAAATGGTATACCTGTTCCAGCTGTAATGCACCCAGAAATGCCATAGTGAAGCTATAAATATGTAGCTTCGCTATGGTTCTAGGGTGCCCCGCCTCCTGCTCACATCCCGAGATCGGTCTCATTACAAAATGCCGCAGGCGGTATGTAATGTGCCCTGGAGTGGCGTGCGGGAGATTCAAAAATGTATAAATGGGGCTGTGCCTGATATCGGGCTGAATAGAAGCCAGATATCTGGTGCAGCCCCATTCACAAATGTCGCCCTAAATGGCTTTCCTGAGTCTTCACTCATCTTTTCTGCACTAATTTGTGCTTTTTCTGTGCTGTATGAAGCCTTTTTTTTCCCTGCAACTGAGCAGCTGTGTTTCATGATTAAAAATTTAATCGCTTTACACTGAAAAGCTACAAGTCCCAGGATCCTTTGTTGTGCTTCATCTTTCTCCCTTCCAACCTCAGTCTGCATACTCCCTATTTCCACCCTCATGTTTAAAGCCTTGCAAGGCTAGACCAGAAGGGTGTTACTTCAAAGGCTAACCTGAAGCGAACCACACCCCTTTGGTCATTTGAGCTTTACAAAGAACTGTTTCCTGTACACACAGAACTACTAAGCTTCTGGTCATGATGTAAACTTGTAGGAAGCCCGCACACAATAACTAAAATGGATTACAAAAGTACCTCATTTTGGGAGAAGTATTATTTAACAACTATTTTATTTTCTTCTGGAAATCACTAAGGGCATGTCCCCATGGCAGAGGACAAATGCCGGTCTGTTTTGCGGCCGTCCCCACGGCCGCAGGGGGGACAGCTTTTCTCGACGATGAGCGGAGAAAAGCCCTCCCACTTCACATTGACATGTTCATATTCTATCTGAAAATCGGACGGAAGAATGCGCATGTTCAATCATATTCGGGCGGCCCGCGGACGGAAAAACCGTCTGCAAAACCGCAAACCGTCTGAAATACCGGCCACAAACCTGTGCCGTGGGGACATGCTCTGACTGGGTAGAGAATCAAAAAGTCATTTTGCTTGTTGACCACATCAGATTCAGAAGAATTACTACAAAAGTTTAGAATTGTGACAATAAAAGCACCAGGTGAGTTTACATATAGATGGTTGAAGCCTCCAAGCACTGAGTAAAACACTTGTAATGTATTACAAAGGAGCCAGGTGTAACTGATGTTAAAAGCACAATATGAGAAATGTTCTTCAGAAGGATTGCAGGTGATTCTGAGCGACAGCGGACATCTTTTTTCAGCTAACATAATACTTACTGTCACCAGAGGCCTATTTCCAGTGACAGCACATAATATTAGAAATGTGTTAATGATAACCAAATGTAATTTGAGAAACACATAGATAAATATGAATTTGATGTTATTGACTGAACTACTAAGTGAACTACCTAACATTCAGATGATCGCGATGTTGCTAAGATATAGATACATTCTTGTCACATTTAATGTATTTCGTAAAGCCCAAGGCTTTCCGGGATGCAACTCCAACTAGCATCCTATATTTAGCAGATTAGATTGATTTTTGTTATTCTCTCAGAATTTAGAGGAGATGTTATGTTCTTGTGCTACCTCCCTTGAGGTGCCGTTTGATCTTGTGTGAAAATAACAACTTGTCATCATTAGGCGTGTAGGGAAAAATGATATCTAAAGCATATGCATTACTTAAAACACACCTTGCTTTAGAACCAAAAAACCTAATGAGTAATGTTACATTTGAATACATTAAAATTGCCTTAACAGATAGATGGAACTGCAAAGAGTTAACAATTGCTCAATTTAACATTAAAGTCTAACTTTTTGCTTGCTCACAACTACTGGAGGTTTCTCTGAAATGACCTTGTACCTACAGAAGACCTATGCAGTCACATGACTGCATCATGTCTACTGCTAGAACAATGACAAGTATGAAGGATAAAACATAATTGGTATACCCAATGGATCTCACTTGCCAAGCAGACAATCAATCTTGCTTGTTAACTGAAAGCAATTAGAATGTCTGTACTTCAGACTGACTGCTTATAGGAGACAAGTCATGTCTTCTATGGAATAGATTGCATTTCTCATGCTTTCCCGAACAAATCTGATGTTGTTAATGTGCTCTGGGATCAGTATGTCCATCCACAAAATGAAAAGATTACACTATTATTTTCAATATGTTTCTGTGATAGCTCTTCTAGTTAACAGGTAGAGAGTAACATGATCTTGACCCTATACAAACCCTTAATGTGATCCTGCTGGAATATGCAGTTCATCACTGTATATAGAAGTAGTCTGTATATCCTCTCATAAGAAGGTACATCACTGTGCAACACTGTAGAACAGAATGGTTTAGAGATAGAAAGGATGCTTTCACAAAGCACAGTTTTGGTGCTCAAATTAAACTGCCTTTATTAACAGCAAGTGTCTTTCAGTTGTCTAAATTGTTCAGAAAGGTGTTTCAAATAAGTAATCAATTACTGTGTTTGACGTCTTGTGGATTACAAACACACTAATTGATTACTCACTTTCCAAACAGTTTACATAGAAGATGGAAGCGTGCTGCTAATAAAGACAGTTTTATTACAGTGCAGTTAAAACTGAAACAAAACCATGTGAAATCACTCAAAGATTACAGAAAAGAGCAACAAAATTGATTACGGTGGGGTGCATTTACAAGGCACAGATCAGATACCAGTTGGGAAATCCTGACCGGTATTTGGTCTGTTTTTGGCACGTAAGGGGACGGCTGTTGTCCGGGGTTTACGGATTGAAGCCGTCCCCTTTCGCATCCACCTGTTTATGTTCCGACCGAAAACTGGGCGGAAAAATGAACGTGTTCTAAGTTTTTAGTTATGCCGGCAGTGTAAAATACCGTCCATCGTAAAATCCATGCAGTGGGGACTGCTGCACAGATTTTCTATTGAAGTCTATGGGAGAGTGATGCTTATCGGTTTTAAAAACCGCAAACCGTCTAAAAAAATCAACCAGTAACCTGTGCCGTGGGGACAAGCCATATGTGTGAACTTATATGTTAACTTTATTCTTCCTTAAGTAGACCGAAAAAAGACAAGACGTCCATCCAGTTCAGCCTGTTGTGCTATGGTGTTGATCCAGAGGAAGGCAAAAAAACCCAATGAGGCAAGAGCCAATTGTCCTCATTTTAGGAAAAAATTCCTTCTCGACTCCAATCTGGCAATCGGAATAATCCCTGGATCAACGACCCTACTCCAGAATCCTAGTCATTATAACTTGTTATATTATTATGCTCCAGAAATGCATCCAACCCTTTTTGAACTCTGTTATTGAATTCACCATGACAAGTTCCTCTGGCAGAGAGTTCCACAGTTTCAATGCTCTAACAGTAAAGAATCCCTTTCTATGTTTATGTACAAACTTTCTTTCCTCAAAATGTAGAGGATGCCCCCTTGTTCTAGATACGGTCCTGGGTATAAATAAATCTTGGTAGAGATCTCCATATTGATCTTTAATATATTTAAACATATTTATCATGTCCCCCCGAAGCCGTCTTTTCTCTAAACTAAATAACCCTAACCTTGCTAATCTTTCTGGGTATTGTAGTCCACCCAGTCCTTTTATTATTTTTGTTGCCCGCCTTTGAACCTGTTCAAGCTCTACAATGTTTTTGTTGTGCACTGGTGCCCAAAACTGTACACAATATTCCATGTGTGGTCTAACCAGTGACTTGTATAATGGGAGAATAATGTTCTCATCATGCGCATCTATGCCCATTTTAATACACCCCTAGATAGATACATAGATAGACCATATCAAGCATTTTCTACTAAATAGTTAGCAATACACATGAAAGAATGGTATTAGCTATGGTATTAGCTGATAATCTTGTGTATGGGAAACTGACTTTCCCCTGATGGCAGATATTGGAATAAAGAGGGATTGGGCATTTCCAGATGGCAAAGCCTTCCCATAAAAGGGTAAACCATTTTCTTTGGAGCTGTGAAGTCATGGGATAGTCTGTGACTAAGAACTGGTGAAACTTTAAAAGGGTTTTCCCATCTCATGCACAACAACTATTCAGCACAGAAACATTCTCAAGAAAATGACAGGTCCCAGAGATAAGACCTAAGCCTATCAGACATATATAAAACGTAATAAAGCTGTGCACATCAAAAATAGACTCTGAAACACGCAAGCAGAGGAGCACACTGAAAGGCAATAGCATACATCTAACACAAATTTCAGTGTGCACCTATGCTTGCGTTTTTCAGAGTATATTTTAGATGTGCACAGCTTTATTCCGTTTTGTAGTCCATTTGAGATTGGCAATCTCATTGGCTTGCTGCACTCAGCTGCCTCTTTTAAACCAGTGCAGGATAATCCAATTGCTAGTTCCTACCATCCCCTGAAGTTGCAGTCTGGATTGACGCCTAGTGAGGTAACATGTTTAGTGTAGGGACTCACCTGCTCTGGGATCCCCTTGACGTTTTGGGAGGTGAGCTTAACACAATCTTTGATCAAATACTGTAAACTAAGAGTCCCAGGTTTTCATATTTCCTTAGCAGTAATGCATTTCCAATATTCCTATATACCTTGAGGTTTTACTTAGTCTTTAGTGTGCCACTGATATTTGTGTTAGATGTATCAGACATATATGGCATATTCTTTCAACATGCCATAAATCTCTGAAATGATAAAACCCCTTAAACCATAAAGAGAGAGCTGCTTTAAGAAAAGCTTGGCTCATTTCATGAAACATCATGATATAAGGTGTTAGATAAAACTGAAAAACGATCTGCTTGGGAGGAACCTTTCTTTTTCAACTTAAAGGGAATGTGTCATCAAAAAATGACATTTTTTAACTCACATTTTTATGTTAAACACATTTTTTAGGAATTTTTGATTATTTTTTTTAAATTTTCCATATCACTTTCAGGATTTTTTTTTATTAATTCTTAAGTCCTGCAGTTTTCACTTTGGCTACTAGGCCTAATAATTGTCTGACACTCCCTGTTCTGTTTAGAGAGCTTTTCAGCAGTGTGCTCATTATCAGTAAAAGCAGGGTCAAACTGAAAGGAGACACCATTGTGTACAGATAACACAGCATCCACCAGTCACAAGAGGAGATGTCACAGCTCCCCCTCTCCCCTCCCTTCACAGTGAAAACTCTCCTATAGAAGTCTATGGGACAGAAACTGTCTTAAGGCTCCTATGTGCATGAAGCTGCTGTAAAGCATCTCTCTGACTGCTGTTAAAGCAGTGCAAGCAAGAATGTCTTCCCCACAATCATATATAGATGGCCAAATAGAGAAATCTACAATCAGGAAATAAAAATGACTGAGAGGAAAAGAATATGGATCAGGGTTTTGATTTAATACGTAAAAAAAAAAATTAATGATAGATTCCCTTTAAAAAGAACCTGTCACATAGTTTATGCCCCCCTTGCTGAGGGCAGCAACAGCTAGTGTCAGACCTGCTGTTTCCAGCGCTGTGTCCCTTATTCTGTAAGATGCAGCAGTTTCAAAGCATTTGTGGTTACATGTATGATTGTTGCCCAGACTGCATTTTTTTTTCGCGTATTAGTAGTGTAGAATGCACCTGAATCTATTAACCTGTTCTACTGCGGATCATAAATTTAGCGCTTTCTAGCTATTAAGCAACAATTCTGGCTTCAGTAAACCACTTTTAAAGTCCGGTAAACCACTTTTAAAGTGGTTTATCTGTTCCAGCAGCAATGCGCGTAGATTTGGCATAGTAAAGCTATAAATGTGTAACTTTGTACGGTTGTAGTGCAACACGCCTCCAGCACAACTCCTGATCTCAGGCACATTATAATGTGCCTCGGGTGCTTTGTAATTCATCTGATATTGGCGTGCGCCTGGTTAAAAATAGAGAGAACTGGCCTGCTCTAGTTTTTGGTGACTTCTGGTGCAGCCCCTTTCATACATGTCGCCCTTATTGTTCAAATTTTGCAGTTTGCAACCTGAAAAGAGTCCAGTTTATTTATCAGCAGATGGTCGCCCTGCCTGCCTGTGTCTAGCCCCTGCGCACTTACAACTGATTAACCTATTATTTTTAATAGATAGAAGCCTGTGAATAACCAAAAGGTGGGCGGTGTTAGCCTTGGGTGGGTGGGGCTAACACCTGCTAATAATTAAGCGTGACTCTTTTCTGGCTGCAAACTGCCAGACTTTTGCATTAAATACTCTAAAAATTCTGCACCATACAAAATAAGGGGCACAGCACTGGAAACAGCATGTCTGACACTAGCTTGTGCTGTCCTCAGAAATGGGGGCATAACCTATGTGACAGGTTCCCTATAAAATATGCATATAACATATCTCTGTCTCTTTCTGTGATATATGTACGTCTGTAAAGTAGTAATTGAAAGAACCTGTGGTATATGTAGGCATAACTACAGCAGAAAGATGTACAAAGAGGAAAAAATACTCAGCATCAGTGAAGTCATTTTGTGTTAGATGTCTACCCATAAATTCCTTTGCAATCAAATAGAGTACGATTGTAATAAAGACAACCTGCAAACTACTTGACATATCTTTAATATCCCGAATCAGTATTCCTTCAAAGCTGATTGAAAAGCTCAACTCGGACATTCTGCTGTAAACGAGTTCTCATCTCTACAACTGATGTATCAGAAACTGTCACTATAAAATATCAAGGCTCTCAGCATCCAGAACCACTATCCTGTTGGTTAGGCAACTTTAACATGCTGCGTATATGATAAGTCTAGAGAAGTACAGTATATGTTTCCTATGGAGTAAATAAAAATTAAACAATAAACCCTTCCCAAATACAAACACTTTTTTCAGAGTTATATTATAAATCTGATAAAAATGAAATGAACTACCTTCTATAACAGTGCAGTTAATATGTAATTACTTAAAACGAAGGAAAACATCATCAATAAACCCAAGTCCTTGAGTTGCCTTCCATCAGTAATTTTTAGTCCATTGTTAAATATATCCATTTCTGGAAAACTGGTTAACATTAAAGGGGTTGTCTCACTACAAGGATTGCTTTATATGTTAAAGATCTTGTAAAAACAAGTCACTTTGCAATATGTGTCCATTAACAGTGTCCTACTTATTCCTAGATATCCCCTCTTGTATGGGCTGCATCAGCTCCTCAGGTCTCTATAGCTATAGACCTGTTTGATCTCTCCTGATAGGCTGTCAGTGCTGGCTGCTGGAGCTACAGACCTGGCAGCCTAGTAGAAGCCAGTAAACACGCCCCTGAATTCAAAATGAAACCAAGAAAACAGGACGAATCAATGTAGTGAGACAACCCTTTTAAAGAATGCAATTCAGCTTTTCTTAATTCCTGAATGTCAAATCAGTTTTTATCTCCAGAAGTGTAGGAAAGGAGCAAAATGTAAATAATTTATAATAAAATATGTAGATCTGTGAATAGCAATATATTAAAATAAAAAAGGATGATAGACAAAAACAATACATAACCAGCTAGAGAATATGAGCCAGGAAATGTGGGGAGAAAAATTGAGAAATAAAAATTTTCAAAATGAACAGTATGTAACGTGTCTGAATCTCTTGTTAGACTCAGTAGACACAGAGGACACACGGGCGGAGGCAAGACTCAGTATTTGATTATGGTTTTCTTTTTTTTTAAGAAAAGTGTACTCAAGATGAGAGATTATGGACCAAGCCTGTGCAAGGGAGTTGTCAGTTCTTGTGTTATTAACTTCACTGGCAACTGTATAAAGGCAGTCCTCGACTTACACCGTTCCGACTTACATCTGTCCCCTAGTTACAAACAAAGACTTATGGGGCATGCTGGCAGCAGATAGTAGCTGTGGAACGAAAAGTGCCAGCATGCCACAGCAGCATATGAGGTGAAAATGAGACCACAAAACAAATGTAAAAACCCTTCCCTGCACTATCCAAAACTAATAAAAAAAACTTTTGTGCTGGAGTTACATTTAATAAATTTACCTGTTCAGACTTACATACAAATTCAACTTAAGAACAAACCTACAGTCCCTATCCGTTTGTAACCCGGGGACTGCCTGTAATGTAATTGTATCTATGACATACGTTGTGGAAACTGAACTCTGCAATTTAATTTTCAAGCTATTTATATTGCCAGACTGAGGGGAAAAAGGTCAGTTTACTGCAAACAGAAAAATTTACTAAATTATCCTCATAACCTAAGTACATAAACATAATGGACATTGTAATACTGTGCTTACCTTCCAAAGCATACTTCATATCTTGGGCGAATAAGTTCCACATCACCTCTGAACTAAGTTTTCCCATGTTAAGTTCCTGAGGAAACCTAGAAATGAAATAATCCCATTAGTGTTGTCATGTGACTTTAAACTATTAGTATTTAGAATTATTGATAAAGGATTAAAGGTTTTTTCACTTTGGACAATCACTTATTGTTAGAAAAGACCATAGACAATAAACTGATTACATAGTGTCCCTCTACTGCAATCCTAGCGATCAACTATAATTCGCAGGGAAACGTGGCAGTAAAGTTTAACTTTCCTGCAGCGCCAACGCAGGCATGGGAGCTTAAAAGGGTTCTCCTATTTAGCTGTTTCACAGAGCCTCCTCTTTACAGACAACGTTAGGTTCCCATTTCCTGTTCAAGCTGTGGGCAGTTCTACAGCAGTGACTGACATTCTAGCTCTGCTATTCCAAGCTAAATCTGTTAGAGGGAAATTGGTGATCCATGGGTTTCAACAGCAGTATAAACGGCTACAGAGCACTAAAGGGTTAAATTTTGTCAGTAAGAAATATAAAAAGCTCCTGTGCTGCTGATAAAACACAGCAGTGAGTGACATCACCATCAGAACCCAGGCTACTAGAGCAGAGACTGCTGCTTTCTAACCTAGGCAATGTTCTGTAAACAAGAAGAAGATAAGAAATTCTCTAACTTGGATAGGAAGCACAATCAGAACAGCAATGTATTTGATAACAATTTTTACTTACCTTTGCCGATATATTTACAGCTAATCAAGACGATAGGAATCGTGTCCATTCCATTAAGATCTAGTGGACTACGTCTAATGCAGGGCAGTGTGAATCCACCAGAAAGAGGGATGCTCTTTGTAACTGCTTTGTAACTGCTCTTTGTAACTGCTTTACACTATAGTGAAAAGTTTTGGGTTCAGAACAAGGGAACTCCTATTAACTTAAAATTCCTCAAATGGATGTATAGAAATGTTTTTTGTTTTTTTTTATTTAACCTGAGAACCCCTTTAAGCACATATAGAATAAGGGTATTTTTAGCTGCAATGGAAACATCATCAAAATAATGCACTAACTATGGATGCAACAAAGTTTTTTTTTTTAGCAGTAATATATTACTGTATTATCTGAACAAAATCATTGAAAAGTTAAGACAACTTTCTATGCCACAGGATCACAATGCTGTTATAGTAATTACTGTTTTTTTCCATTAGGCTGTTTCAGTGACTCACAAGCGGTTTGCACTTACTCTAGCTTCTTAGGCTGTGGGTGGTTCTACAGCAGTGATTAGCATATTCAACGTCTAGCGAGTCATAATCCTGACATTGTGCAGGAGATAAAGCCATTCTTTTCAGTCCACACAGCACATGTACCTTTTGTGTAGTGAAGCTAATCTTGTTAGATCAAATTAGTCTGCTCAGAGCTCAGTCAGTCCACAGGTTGACGTCATGCCCTCAGTGCAGCTAATCAGATAATGAATGTCCGTCTGGTATGCAGGTAATCATAGAAACCTATGTGCACCCGAAAAGCTCATAAAATCTCTCTTATATCAAGACTAAAGTAAAATCTATTGACCAATGCATTTAGAAAAGGGCTTTATTTAACTGCACCCTTATGTTAAAAGTTAATCTTTGTAGTGAGAAAACCCCTTTAAGCTTTGCTACATCCTGCAGACTCTCTAATCTTATTTTCAGCTTATCTATATCTTTATCGATCTAAGATTAGGATAAAAAATTCACTACTTATGCCATAAGGATTCCTATGTGAGACACACACACTGACTTCACCTCGACCATCTTTAGCAGTAAATGTCCAGAACATATAAATGTGACCATGCCGTATCCTGGTTTTTACCATTCTGTTCTTAGTGATCACCCACCCTTGGTTGAACTTGATGGACATATTTTTTTTTCAACCGTACTAACTACGTAACTATATATGTCACTAATTTTCCCCCATTTATAAAACACATTTTTAACATGGGCCTACTTAGTTACTGGGCTCATAGAAACTGCTTTGCCTGGCACTCAGGTGGTTGCACCCATGGTGATACACAAATTAGTATACCATACACAGGAATAAAGCACACTTGGCCCTGGTTTCTTTCTAAAATGGGCAAAGTACATACTCATCATAATATAGGTGGACTTACTTTCCTTGCCTCTAACACACATATAAATATGTTGTGAGCTGTATGTAAAGTTACAGTTTACCCCTTTAAGCCGAACGTCTGAAAAATAGTTACTGACCAGCTCATTTTTATTTTAGTTTTTGCCTCCTTGTGTTTCAACAGTTGTAATTTTTTTATTTTTTCAATGACACAGGTATATGAGGCCTCGTTTTATTTTGGACAAGTTGTAATTTTTGGAGGAATAGCTTAAGTTCATTTATACATTATTGCAGAATTTTTTTTAAATTTTTTTCACTTTTTGTAATTTTTTTTTTTTTTACTTCATTCACATTTCAAACTTAATAACTTGTTAGATTAATTCTACAGCTTATTACAGTCGTGTTGATACCCAATTTGTGTAGGGTTTTTTTTTGTGTAATGTATGCACAATTATTTTTATTAAATATTTATTTTTTATTTTATTACCGTATCTAATTTATTTATTTTGTCTACACTTTCTTATGCTTTTGACTCTTTTTTTTTTTTTCAAATCCCATAAAGGGATAACTGTTTTACATTTTTTTAAGTAATGTATTAGCATATTAATAGATGCAAATACATTAAAATCTGTGTCTGTTTGACACAGTCAGCGATCAGGCAGCACACAGTCTGCCCTGATCGCTGGCTTCTTACACAGACAGCTTTGGGGCTACTCTAGGTCCCCAGGGCCGACTGTGCAGTCACTCCCCGAGCTCTGTCGGGTCACAAGGAGTCCTGATCACCCGACAGAGCAGGGGAAAGCTCTTTGATTATGCTGCGGTCAGCGATTGCAGCAATCAAGGGGTTAAGCGACAGGGAACGGAGGTTTCCCCAATGTCTGCAGCGACGATGTTGCTTCAGACGAACGACCCGTCAAAAGACAGCGGGCAGTCATTAACGGGTTAAAAGGATTGTCCAAGCTATTTTAATAAAATATTTTTAGGATACTGATGACATAAAAAAGCTTTCATACAATCTCCAGTTATCTGGATTCCAGCGTCTCCGCTGATCTTCTGTTTACTTCTGATTCTGACCTAACAGAGTGTTCCTGCTCAACCACCGATAGGCTACAGCGGTCATATGCCATTTGTTGACATTACCATTTGGAGCGCTCACTTTGGAACAGAGAAATCAGGAAATAGCACATGATGTTCTGTTTAGCCAGAATTAAACAGAAGAACAGGAAGAAATTTTGGATATCATCAATGCTGCAACCATTTTGGACTTTAACATTTTGCCTACCACCCATAACTATAAATTTCCAGGCAGCGACAGAATATCTTTGCACTGATATTGTATAGTCGGCTGTCTGCGATAGCTGGCTCTCCACTGGGAAGGCAGGGATAGTTTATTACCATCCCTGCCTTCCCATCTGTATATACAGCACTTAATGTCGGCTGAATATATTTCATGTACTGGTAGTCAATCACTGTACGTGGGTGGGGTAAGCAGGACTCCTCCAAATCATATAAACCTAAACATCACAGAGCTCAGCTTCTCTCCCTCTATCACATTCTGCTCTCACATAGGACAGTACAAACCACATGACAGGTTCCCTTTAACAGACCCAGGTCAGCTCTGCAGTTAGTTCAAGGGATTGTTTTTCCCTATGTTTACCCTGTAACTTGGGTTTATTTAGCAATCCCAGTTACAGTGGAAATGAGAAAAGAAGAAATATGTAAATTAAATAGTAAAAAACAAAAAAAACAAAACAGAAAAATATATATATATAAAAAAAAAAATTAACAGCCAAAATCACTACTTTTGTCCCCCCCCAATATTCTTAAACTTTACATCACCTATATATAAACATCTGGGATATAAAAGTAAAAGAATTACAAAATTTATTTTAGCACCACTTTTGCTGTTAAAAACTAGAAACACATTTTAAAAAGTGAAAGACGAACTTAATTTTTTTTATTATTTTCCCTCATATTAAAAAAAAAATGATAGAAAAATTACTTAAAACGGATCATAGAAAAGGTGAAAAAAATTATAGAATAGACAAGTGTATACTAAGCAAAAGGTCAGGAAAGGGTAACCAAGTGGTCTGGAACTGGATAAGCAGCAGGCCCGGACTGAGAACCTGTCCCAACGGGCAAAATCCCGGCGGGCCGCGCAGCCATGACACACGTGGGCCGCCCGAGCATACCTACCGGCACTGCTCACCTTATAGCAGGGCCGCCGCACTTGTGCACTGGCACACATTTGATTTTGGCTGCGGCTACTGCAGAGACTGTCGCGTGCATAGTTGAGGGCCGCTGCAGTGAGCCAGGGATGCTCCGCAGCCCCCAGCAAGTTTAGAATACTTCTAGAGGCGTGCTGCGGCCACTACAGAGAGCCGCCGGCCGCCGCAACTCAGGGCCGCCGCAGTGAGCCGGGATGCTCCACAGCGGCCGGAGTTGCCTGTAACCACGGTCGTCGCTAGGCAGTACTGTTTGGGGCACAAGCTCCGGACAAGACTGCCTGTGCCCCGAACCTCAGATCCCGACGGTCTATTGAGCTGTGTGTTCTACCTCAGGATCACACACAGCTCAGGATGGCTGCTCAGTGCAGGCAGAGCAGAGCGACTGCAGGAGGTGACGGGGCTGCGGAGAGAGGAGGGGCGCAGGCTGCTCACACACACAGCTCAGGATGCGCTAGTCAGTGCGGGGAGGGCGGGGGACATGCAGGGATGGTGACGGACTGCATGACGGAGGGAGGAGGAGGCGGTGCTCACACACACAGCTCAGGAAGTGCAGCCACTGTCCGGCAGGGAGAGGCTCAGCCCCCTGCTGTGATCTCCCAGGCCCATCTCCTGCCCATCCTGGAGCTCCCCAGTGAGTGAGTCGCCTCACTGTGAACTGAAGGTATGTGTGCATGTGTCTGTGTGTTCATGTCTTTCTATATGTGTATGTACTGTATATATGTGTGCTCATTGTGTGGGGTATACAGGAGGTGTGTGGGGTATACAGGGGGTGTGTGGGTATACAGGGGGTGTGTGGGGTATACAGGAGGTGTGTGGGTATACAGGGGGTGTGTGGGGTATACAGGAGGTGTGTGGGGTATACAGGAGGTGTGTGGGTATACAGGGGGTGTGTGGGTATACAGGGGGTGTGTGGGGTATACAGGAGGTGTGTGGGTATACAGGGGGTGTGTGGGGTATACAGGAGGTGTGTGGGTATACAGGGGGTGTGTGGGTATACAGGAGGTGTGTGGGGTATACAGGAGGTGTGTGGGGGTATACAGGAGGTGTGTGGGTTATACAGGGGGTGTGTGGGGTATACAGGTTTTGTGTGGGTATACAGGAGGTGTGTGGGGTATACAGGAGGTGTGTGGGGTATACAGGAGGTGTGTGGGTATACAGGAGGTGTGTGGTTATACAGGGGGTGTTATGTGTGGGTATACAGGGGGTGAGTGGTGGTATACAGGGAGGTGTGTGGGTTATACAGGAGGTGTGTGGGGTATACAGGGTGTGTGGGGTATACAGGGGGTGTGTGGGGTATACAGGGGTGTGTGGGTATACAGGGGGTGTGTGGGTATACAGGGGGTGTGGGTATACAGGGGGTGTGTGGGGTATACAGGGGGGTGGGGTGTGGGGTTATACAGGGAGGTGTGTGGGATATACAGGGGGGTGTGTGGGGTATACACAGGGTGTGTGGGGTATACATGAGGTTTGTGGAATATACAAGGGGTGTGTGGGGTATACAGGGGGTGTGTGGGTATACAGGAGGTGTGGGGTATACAGGGGGTGTGGTTGTGTGTGGTATACAGGAGTGTGTTGGGGTACAGGGTGT
Organism: Phyllomedusa bahiana; assembly: GCA_025379985.1. NCBI lineage: Eukaryota > Metazoa > Chordata > Amphibia > Anura > Hylidae > Phyllomedusa > Phyllomedusa bahiana. The sequence goes on along the minus strand of JAODAL010027079.1, from coordinate 1,728 downwards.
GTGGGGTATACAGGAGGTGTTGGTATCGGGTGTGTGGGTATACAGGGGTGTGGGGTATAAGAGTGTGTGGGTATACAGGTGGTGTGTGGGGTATACAGGGGGTGTGTGGGGTATACAGGAGGTGTGTGGGGTATACAGGAGGTGTGTGTGGGGTATACAGGAGGTGTGTGGGTATACAGGAGGTGTGTGGGGTATACAGGGGTGTGTGGGGTATACAGGGGGTGTGTGGGGTATACAGGAGGTGTGTGGGGTATAAAGGGGTGTGTGGGGTATACAGGAGGTGTGTGGGGTATACAGAGGGTGTGTGTGGGGTATACAGGGGGTGTGTGGGGTATACAGGGGGTGTGTGGGGTATACAGGAGGTGTGTGGGTATACAGGGGGTGTGTGGGGTATACAGGAGGTGTGTGGGGTATACAGGAGGTGTGTGGGGTATACAGGAGGTGTGTGGGGTATACAGGAGGTGTGTGGGGTATACAGGAGGTGTGTGGGTATACAGGAGGTGTGTGGGGTATACAGGAGGTGTGTGGGGTATACAGGGGGTGTGTGGGTATACAGGGTGTGTGTGGGTATACAGGGGATGTGATGTGACCTGACTACTGGTGGTGTGATTGGCAGTGGTGTAGGTTATGTTGGTGCTTGTGTAGTGTCAGTGTGGGCTTGTCCCTGATTGTAAAGCAAGTGCACACCTGACTGTGTGATGAGGGGTTTCTCTGCACCACTTTTTCTTTCTTGCTTGTGTGTAGGGGGCTCTCACACGGAGCGGTTTTGGTGCATTTTTTGATGCTTTTTTTGTGCAGAAATGTACAGCATTAGCTGCTCTGCCTTTCTGCACAAAAAATGCACCAAAAACACATCAAAAACGCACCAAAAATACTCCGTGTGAAAGCAGCTTTATAGTGTAGTTTATTTTAGAAAGTGGCGAGGTGCGAGAACAAGGGAAATTTTGTAAGCGGATATTGTATGTGGGCTGATGGGGGCTTTGTGCCAGGGCTGATTATTATTCCCAGTCCGGCCCTGATAAGCAGGCATAATTTTGTTCCTTAACATAGCCATATAACAGCTTTGTTCTGTTGGACCCAGTAACGTGATCTCTCTTGGTCTTTCATCTAAAGGGTATGTGCTACTCAACATATAATGCAGCCTTTCATATGGGAGCTGGAGGGGGCAACTCAGTTTAAGCAGTAGCATGAGTAATCATTGTTTATCATTACAGATCTCCTTTAACATGTCATGATGCCTAAAATACATAAAGACACTCCGCTAAATATCAAATTGCTGAAGGCTACAACTGTAATTCAGTTTTCACCCTAAAATAATAACTTATTTTCTACCACCTTTGCTGAGGATATTTTTCCCCATCCATGTTTATTTCCTAGCATTGATTAGATAGTCAGTGTCATTCAAGTGTCCTGCTGTTTCCACCGTCTGTCAGATCTCAACATTTCAAACCCAGAAATATGTATAGATCAATGATAATTCTGACATCTCATCATTTTTAGTAATGCACTCATACTTTCAGCTCCAAAAGTGATAATGTCATCACTTGTATAGTTCTGAAATAGCTTTGCAGATAATAGAGGAGAGGAATCACAAATACTTGCTAGCCATAGCTATATAAATGTGGGAAAACAGAGCAGTGTATCTCTGGTTAATTAATGTATTGAGTGCCTTTGGGCTTAACAGAAGACGTACTCGCAGCTGGAACTATTTGCTATCAATACAAGATT
>JAODAL010027078.1:0-55568 GCA_025379985.1 Phyllomedusa bahiana | reverse complement strand
CTAGCATTAATATTCTTTATTTTCAGGTATTTTTCTAACCTTTTTCTTGAAACTCTCTACTGTTCCCGCTGTGACCAGCTCCTCAGGCAGGCTTTTCCACAAACCCAAAAATTTTTTTTACAGAAAAAAAAGAAACCCCCCCTCCTCGGGGAGATTGAATCCTTTTTTCTGTCGCTGGGGGAAAAGGGTTCCCCTTGCCCTTTGGGGGCCCTTTACTTGAAATCATTTTTCCCCATCCCTTTTTTGTAGGGACCTTTTACAATTTATTAAAAAAAATCATGTCTGTTTCGAACCCAAACTCTTCCAAGACAAAATAATTTAAATTTCCCTCCTAACCTCCCCTCATAACTAAATCCCTCCTTTCCCCCTTTATAAGTTTTTTTTTGGCTCGTTTTGCATTCTCTCAAAGTCCATAATTTTTTCTAAAAACCCGGGACCCAAAAACGAACAGAAATATTCCCAAAAGTGGGGATCGAACCAATGCAAAAATACAGCGGTAGAAAAAACATCCTTAACCCCCGGCGATTTCCAATGGTTTCCCCTAATACACGTCAATACCCTATTTGCCTTAAGGTACTGAAGGCCACAAAGGCATGCTGTTCTGTAGTCTAAAATCTACAAGAACCCCCAAGGTTTTTTCTCACAAACAATTCTCCAATTTTTTCTCCCCCTAGGCCAAAAGATGCCGCAAAATTATTTCACCCGATGAAAAAGAACCTTCCCTCCACATTGAACCTCATTTGCCAAGTGGCCCCCAAAAGCACCAGGTGCCCAGTCGGGCCTTGCAATTTATGACGTTTTCCCAATTAAATTTGAACTACCCTGCAAAAAAAGTTTTGGTGTCATCAAAAAATAGAAACCGTGCTATTGACCCCCTCCACTATATCATTAATAAATAAATTAAATAAAAGAGGCCCCATACGACCCCGGGGAAACTCCACTCATAACCGGGCCCACTCAAGTAGGAGTCATTTACCCCACTCCTGAGTACGATCCAATAGCCATTTTTAAATCCAATTACACATTGTTTTTTTTCTAACCCAATGGATTCCTTTTTTAAATTTCCCAACAAACCCCTTTTTAGGGACAGTGTCAAATGCCTTTGAAAAAATCTAAAAAAAACAATACCACAGGCCTCCCCCGGGCCAGACTTTTTACTCACCCCTTCATAAAAACAAAATCAGATTGGGGCTGACAACTTCTTTCCTTTTAAAACCCCTGCTCAATCACTTTTTAAAAATTGGGATTTGTCCACAATTCCTGACATAGTCCCTTATGAGCCCCTCCAAAAATTTTTTCCCACAACAATGTTAAAAATTCGGTCTATAATTACCTGGTCAAGAAATGGAGCCCTTTTTTTAAGATTAAAGGGAATACATTTGCCTTGCGGGCCCTCCCTGGCACTATACCCGTCCCCCCAGGGGCCTTTTTCTAGGGGGGAGCGAGGGGGGGCCGGGGGATCGCCCCAGACTCTGTTTTTTGGTCCGCATATTTGCAGCTACCTTGGGACAGGGGGGGGGGGGGGACAGAACGTTCCATTTCCCGAAACCTCCCCTTTCACAGTCGCAGGGGGGGCACGACTTTCATCCCCCGCCCCCCTGCGACGCGGGTTTCCCCTGGGCCCGCAGCCCCTTTCCCCAGGAGATCCCTGGAGCTGTGTGACATTAAGCCGCGTGAAACGTTTAAAGCGCTTACACAGCTCCGCAGCTCCGGAAACCGGGGGGCCGGGCAGAAATTTTAAACACTTTTTTTTTTTATTTTATAAAATTTCTTTCCCGGGGCAAACACTGGCAAAAGGGGCATCACTGGGTACAGGGGGGGATCACTGGCTACCCGGGGGCATCACTTGGGTACAAAGGGGGCAACACTGGATTTCAAAGGGGGGGGAACCTGCTACAAGGGCATCACTGGCTACAAGGGCAATCCCGTCTACAGGGGGCATCAAATGCTACAAGGGGGGCATCACTGGGACAAGAGGGCATCATTGGCCCACAAGGGGCATCACCTTGGGTACAGGGGCAACACTGCTACAAAGGGGGGCCCTCATTTGGGGGACAGGGGGGTCACGGTACAGGGGGTTTTTCATTGGCAAAAGGGGCGCAACATTGGGTACAGGGGGGCAAACACTGCGCAAGGGGGGCATCCCCTGGGTACAGAGGGGGCCCCAAATTTCCCACAGGGGGGATCTAAATGGGTTTCAGGGGGGACAACACTGGTTAAGGAGGGCTTTTTCTGGGCTACAGAGGGGGATCACTGGGAACAGGGGGCTCACTGGGTACAATGGGGCATCTACGGCCACAGGGGGGATCACCTGGCTTCAAGGGGATCACTGGCCCGGGGGGACACCTGGGTACGGGGGGGCAAACACCCACTAAGGAGGCCAAACACGGGCTTTCGGGGCATCAATTTTTTACAGGGGCATCTTGGCTCCATGGGGGCAACAACCTTTCTACAGGGGGCTACCCACCTGGGTATAGGGAAACTACTATGTGGCTTTCAGGGGTATAATTTTCAAAGCACCATAGGGAAGGGGCCCATAGATGGGGAGTTTTTTATAAGATAAAAAAATTTATAGAGAAGTGCCTTTTTAAAATGAGGAAATTTTTAAGATATTTGGGTTTTGTAAAAATTTTCAGTGAAGAGTCGGGGAATTTGTCCTGGCCTGGGATAGATGGAAAAAAGAAGAAGAGAAAGAGAACAACTCTCAGAGACGTACTCCTGTGGATGTCACTAGATAAAACTATTAACTGTAAATCATTTATATGTCCTGCAAGCCTGTGTTTCAGCGGGTATCCACCAATTCTCTCATCTCTCATTATTTTGACATGTAAGCAAATGAAAAAAATTTCGGTAAGTTCTAAATGACTTAAAATGATTAATGTTTAGTCGGATTTCATGTCCGATAGTGAGAAAAACATGCATATGTGTTCATTTTATTATAGTGTTATGTAAGTTCCTGTTTCCAACTGTACATAGAATAGGGATACACAGTCTTTTGGCACAAACAACACCAAAAAAGGCACAGTCCAATTCTACTTTATTTGTCTTTTTGCAGCTTATCATAGCTGTCAACCCACAGAAAAAAAAATCCTTACTGGCTCAGGCCAATGGCAAAGTGAACACTTCATGCAATCAATCATCAAAAATCTTAATAGGATTGCTACCATGCAACACCAAAGATTACAACAAAAGGTTATACAGATTCTTTAGACAGTAGAGGGCCACTTTACACTCCACTACATGAAGCTCCACCACCAGAAGCTGTGCTTTTCAACAGGCTTTGCACATTTAAACTTCCAGACATCAATTTCTGTCCTAGACTACATTGGGTTCTCAATGATTCCCGCAGAAGAAAGGACAAAGAGATATGTGGATAAGGACAGTCAATTGCTACAAACAACTGGAGTGAGTACTGGTGTCCTTGTTAAAAGGGTGAGGCCCAATGCAAATTATTATCCCCATATTATCCAAACCCTTTCAGTCACACAAGTCAAAGATATCATGATTACTGCTCCAACTCCTCAGTCACAAGAAATGTGCCAATTTAAAAAGCTTCAGACGCTATGATTCAGGAGAATACAGAGAGACAGATGAGAGGAAATCCCACCAGACCAACTGTTTACTCACACCAACAATAGATGCCTCAGAAAATTCACAGATTTTATGTGATAAGTGAGATGTCTCAGTGCTATCCAACAAGAATGAATAAAGGCCACCAACGACCTTTGCAATGAATTATGTTTTGCTCAGTAAAACTTTTTTCCATATATAGTAAGGGGAGAGAGATGTGTTTGTTGTTTATAATGTTTAAATGTTTTCACTCATTTGATCTTGTCTGCCTTGCAACAGTGATAGTAATTAAAAGAGGAAGGAGAGTAAACTTATGGATACAGTAGATGCCAGACAAATAGCTATGGATGAAGCATGGAATATAAAAATGCCTCTTATCCAGAAAGTCAGTCTCCCAAAGATGGATCTTATTCCTGGTGACCTACATCCTCACTACAACACTACAACATCAACTATAATGACCCACCCAAGGTAAACTTCTGAGCAGTAGGCCCTTGTAAAATCTTTTATCTGCTTTTCGCCTTGTGTCTCTTTCAAGGTGAAGTTTATCTGAGCTTTTTGGGGCTAATGCAGGACTCAATGTGCTATGTTTCACATGACCAGAGTAATTTTCTGAATTTTAGGGGGGAAGGGGAATCTCATCCTGTTGTTGGGGATTTGATTATATTCAATAAAAGGAGCAGAGGTGGGGATATTTCTCTATTTAGGATTCAATTTTATACCCAGCAGCTTTTCTCTCTTTTTCTTCACATACCTAGCAAGTCTTGAGTCAATATGAAGATATTGTTCTTAATCTTGAAGATATTAAAGAATGTTGATTAGCGAGGATATAAATTCAACCTTACTGCAAAAAAATTTCCCTTCCAACTTTTTTTTTTGAAAAAGTGTACTACAAAAAACCCTGTTTACTCTTCCCCCTTAGATCAAAAAGAGAGAGGAGGAGAATCCTGTAAAAGCATAATTTCTACTCTAATGGAACAAAAACCCTTTGGGCAAACCCAATTTTTTATTTTTTGTATATGTTCTTTTTATGCGAAAAGGGTAGTTCTGTAGGGCTAAGCAGTAGTCACCCCACATAACATGGTAAAATCTGGAATTTTTTCACCTCACTGTTAGCACAGAGGGGGAGCCATCCCCCTCTAAAAAAAGGGGGGGCATTGAGTTGGAAAATGGGACAACTGAAAACCTTTTTCTACTTTTATCTAGTAAAAAATGTAATGAAATTTAGAGTTAGAAGTTTTTTTTTCTTTTTTCGGGTGCTGACTTTAGAAATGTTGTTCCCTAAATTTTATTGATTTTTTTTTACCGCGACATCAATATTCCGGGTTGTAGCCCCTTTTTTTAAAACGGCACAAAGTTTTTTTAAAATGGTTGAAAATTGTGGTTTTTGTGCATTTTTCTTTTCAGGACAACATTTCTCCTGCTGGCGGGTTATGTAATACATGTTTGAAGGGCGGGATTTGCTGCCAGTATAGAATTTTTTGGGCCGTATTTTTTTTTATATGGAGCGACAGATAAGGTAATCCTGTGCTGTTGAAATAAATGTAACGCTAAAAAATCTAAAAATAAATTTCTTAACTATGAAACCAAATTATGGGGTATTGTTTATGAATTGAACAAAATGTGGACCCCATCCTCTGCCCGTCCAAAAACAACAAGTTTCTATATATCACATACCAGAAGTGGTCAAAAAGATGTTTGAAACACTAAGCAGATAAACTCTTCAAAAGGGTGCCATAAATTTCCCCCTACCATGGGGGGAACCCAGCCCCCCGAAGCGCCGCATTTTTGTAAAAAAAATTGCCCCTTAAACAAAAAAATTATGAGCTAGAAAAATCAAAAACCCATATATTAAAATTCCTGTTTATTTACAGAAAAAAAGGGGGGGATTTAGATAAAAATCTATAAGGCGATTACACCTGGTCATGGGGTTGAGGGTTATAGTCTCACGTCGCAAGGGCCAAACACCATTTGGGGGGGGGCCCCTGTATTTGGTCCATTTCAAGGGGCAATTGTTTTGTGTCTCTGAGTAGCCCGGGGTTTTGACAACATATGGTTAAGTTGAAGTTGAGTGTCGACCCTCGTCCCCGGTTCTTTAATGAGCCCAAAACCTGAGACATGGGGTCAAAAGCAGGGGGAAAATGTATTTTTGTGAATTTTGGGTAGTGCTTTATATTTTGGAATTTTGGGGTTTTTCTGGTAAAAATTTTGTCTGTAATGCCTGAGTAAAAAACCCCTTGTTCACACCTGTTTCCCAAGATTTTGCTTAGAATTCTGAATTTGGGAAATTAGGATCCCCGGGTTTCAGGGGAAATATAGGTGTTTAGGCTGTTTAATACCTGTAAAAATTACACTTTTTTTTTATATAACCCAAAGTGCCCAGCAGAACAATACCCCCTCCTTTAAACTGCACTCCGCTTTTTAAGATCAAAATTCTCCTGAAATTTTTGAAATTTGCAAATTTTCCTTCTTTTTTTAAAAAGGGATTTTTATGTTTTTTTGGAAAACATTATGAATCTTTTTTCCTTTAATCTAACTAAATCTTCTTCTACCCTGTCTTGAAATAAATCTAGGGTAAATCCCTAGAAAAATTTGGGTTTTTAAAGGGCCCCCGAATTTTTAAGGGAAAAAAAGAGGGACGGGAAAGCTTGGGTGAGCCCACATTTTTCGGGATTATTCGTTTCACTTTGCAGATCCCTAAAGGGTTTGACAAATATTTTTAAATTTCTTAAAAATTTTGGGGAATTAAACCCTTCTCCTTGGTTCAATTTTCTCCAATGGAGGAAAAAACCGAATCTTCTGTTTAGAAATTTTGTGCAAAATGATTGTTTGAGAGTGCCCGGGCCCTGGAAAACCCTGTTGACATTTTTAAAAGGGTTTTCTCATAGATTTTAAAGTTTTTGAAACCCGGGAATGGGGGTTTCGTTTGGAAAACCCGCTAGCTTTTGGTGGGGAAGCCACATCAGGGAACGGAGTCTAAGTCCCCCCCATTTTTCCACCAGACCCGCCGCAAAGGGGATGGATTTTGCTGGGGGCGTGGGGTACCAGGTCTTTACCCCGGGACATGACTTGTAGCGATGGCGGCCGGGGTGTGCGTGGACAGAATCGTAACCCGAAGGCTTAGTCGGGGACAGGCAGAAGGTCAGGGCAGGGGGCAGAGGTTCGGGGTCAAGACGGCAGACGGTCGGGGGCGGGCGGCAAACGGGCCAAGGTCGGGAAAACGAAAGGGCAAAGGGACGGGAAACCCCGGGGCGATCAAAAAAGATCTCAATCTATAAAAAACTAGCGGAAAGCACACCCAACGAACTGGCAAGGTGTTTTGGGGGGCGTTTTCCCTTTTAAATGGGCCCAGGGGCCCAGCAATAAACCAATTACTGGGGCGCGGCCTTTTTAAATCCAAAAACCACCCCGTCGCGCGCGGGCCCTGGGGGACACGGGCACGCGCGCGGCCCGGCCGGAACGGGGACGGGGGCCCAGGGGTTCAGGGAGCTTGGTGGTAAGGCCGGCCCCCGGGGGCCCACAGGGGGAGGGGCCCGCGGGCAGCCGGGGGAAACCCGGGGCGCCGAGAGCCCGGGCAGCAGGGAGATGGGGGGGGCAGCCTTGGCACCCCGCCGGGAAAACCCCGCGGGCCCAGAGGGGAGCCCCGCGGGCGCAGCGGTGCCCGGGGCCCCCCTGACAAAACCCCCCCCCCCCCTTAGGTTTTCCCCCTTTTTTTGGGGAAAACCCTAGCAAGGGGGCAGGGGACGGGTTTTGGCCTCGGGTTCCACAAACCCGCTCCTCGGGCCCCCAAACCCCCTTTCCAGTCGATAAGGAAGAACCGCTTCCCCCACTGTTTTCTCCCCCAAAGGACCCCCCTTGACCTCAAAGATTTTTTCCCAGAATGGGCCACAGGAGAAGGGAGACAGATCTAGGGAGAAGCGATTCAGAAACCACGGTTGGGGAAAGGAGCATGGAAGGGAGTTCGGGATCCCGAAGGGTTGGAGGCAAGCGGAGCTTTTTAGGACCCCCGGAAAAAAAACTGCCGAAGAAACCAAAAAAGGGCCCAAATTTTTAAGGCCCCAGCTTGTAGCGGGTACTTTGAAGCGAATGTACGGGAGAAAACCCAAACCCCCTGTCCCCCGGGCCCTTAAAATATGGGCCCCCGGGTCCCCGGCCCTTGCGGCCTCGGCTTTGATAGGGAAGGGGGGGGCCGGTAGAAAGGGGCCCTAAAACGTGTGCCCCTTCCAAAAGGGGACTTGATGTCCCGTACTTGGGAAATCCACGGGGGGAACGCACACAAGTAGGGCAGGGGGAAGAGGCGGGCGGGGTGTTCCCCAAAGGGACAAAAAAAAAAGGGGAAGGGGCCCTCCTGTGGATTCAGAGTCCAAAGGGAGTTGTATGAAAAATTCCCCCCCAGGGAGGAGGTCCAAACCTTTTAAAACCGGCGGGCGGAAAACAAAATGGTAGGTAGGTCCCCCCCCCACTTGGTTGACCCCCTACCTGCCCTTTGGGTTTGAGGGGATGGGGCCGCGAGAAGTCCAGCAAAACCCCAAATTGGGGTACACAAAGCCCCCCCAAAAATTTAGACAAAAAAACGGGCCCCCCCTATCAGAAACGATTAAAAGGGGGACCCCCAAGTAGACGAAACAGGGCCCGGGAAAAAAGGGGGGGCCAATAAATGGGGGGAAAAGGGTTTTCCCCGGGGGCAGGGGCCCAAAAAGGGGCCCATTTTTAGAAAAACCTAGGGGTCACCCCCCCAAATGACTGTATTACCCGATGAGGCCGGGGGGGTCGGTTTTTGAAGTCCATGGCGTTATGGGCCCAAAGGGGGGGGGACTTTGGCATGGGAGAGGTAGTATAGACCCCGCGGGTCGAGGCGGGGACCTTTTTACAGCACAGGAGGTGCAGGCCGGGACTTAATCTCTAACATCATGACCAGGGGGGGCCCCACCAGAAAATAGCGAGAAATTAACCCAGAGACTTATGCACCCAGGATGGCCAGCAGTACGGGAAGAGTGCCCCCCACTTTGAATACGGGGCCCGGGCAGGGCCCGGCGGCTAACCCTTTCCGGGGGGTGGGTGTTTTAAGCTCCAGGGGGGCTCCCGTGGGGACCGGTTTTTGGGGGGAATTAAAATGCTGAAAAAGGTGCTTCGGGGGGGCCCACAGTGTCAGAGGATCGAGAAGGGAAATCCCCCCTGACGTTCTTCTCAGTTTTGGCCAAAAAGTAAAAGGGAAAAGTCAAAAGCGGGCAAAAGGAAGAGGGACCACCGGGGCTTGACGAGTTTAAATTTGACGGGTTTGAAGATAGAGGAGGTTTTTGGATCTGTGAAGATTTCAAGGGGTTTGGCAAGCCCCCTCCAACAAGTGCCCCCATTCTTCAAAGGGCCCAATTTTAAAAGGGCCCAAAATAGTCACAATCCCCAAATTAAAATTTAATTTCGCTCGGTTTGGCTTTGAAGGTTCTTGAAAAGAATCCGCAAGAAAGGGCAGTTTTCCGGAGGCAGACTTTTGCAAGAAAACAGCTCCGGCACCAACAGAAGAGGGGGTCCCCCCTCTAGAAAAAAAGGGACGCAGGGGGGTCCGGGCGAATACCCACCCGGGGGCCAAAGCAAAGGCTTTTTGACCCTTCGGGGGGCCAGGTTTTTGGGGTTTGGGCTTTTTTTTCCCCGTCAGTGCCACCAGGGGGGGCCCCCGAGCGGGGAAGAAGTGCGAGATAAACTTCTTTAAAGTTCGCAAAGCCAAAAAACCCTTTGGGATAGCCCGAAGACCCCTGGTCGGGGCCACTGTAGAACTGCAGACGTTTAAAAGGGGGTCCATCGGGAGCCCTTGATCCGGGGACAATGTACCCCGGGAAAGGGCAACGAAGTGCGCAAAAAATAGGCATTTCTCAAATTTTTGGCATACAACTAAAGGTCCCCGGGGAGTTTTGACCCACCAGGGGGAAATTTGATGGCGGGGGAACCTTCGGGGGCCCGGGAGAGAAGCAGGTTAAATCCAAGTAAACGAGGGAAAACAGACATAAGGAGGTCGCGGAAGATCCGTTGCCCAAAGTTCGGGGAAAAGGGCCCGGGAGCGTTGAAAAGGGAAAAAGGGGCTTTGAACAGATTTTCGATTTGGCCATACGGGTTTTAAAAGGCTTTTTTTCCCTTCGTCCCCCTTCCCGAATACGAATCAAAAATTGGGAAGCCCCACGAAGGTCCATTTTAAAGAGAAAAATTTTGCGCCCGAAGGCGGCCCAAAAGCTCTGAAATCAAAGGCAGGGGATATCGATTCTTTATGGTTTTTCTTAAATTTTGACCACGTAAACGATACAGGGCAGGAGGGTTCCAAACTTTGTTTTCGGGCAAAGGGAAAAATCCGGGTCCGCCCGGTTTAGGATGAATTGCCTTTTAAAAACCCTTTCGGAGATTCTCTTGAATATACTCCGACATCGCCTTTGTCTCCGGGGACCGAAGAGGGTAAACTCTGCCCGGGGAGGCGTAGTCCGGTTTCAGATCGTTTGGGGGGTTTGAAGGGCCCGGTTTCGGGCAGGTTTTTGGGTTGGGCCCTTTTGGAAAAAGACGTCGGGAAAACCTGGTAAGGGGGCAGGCAGGGCCCGGCCGAAACTTCGAAGGGTTTTTCAGGAAAGCAGACCGCAGAGGGGCGGGGTGCCACCCGGCATCGTGAGTGCCCTGCCGGGCCCCAAAGAAGGATCTCCCCCTGTGGGCCCCCAGCTAAAGGGTCGGGGGCATGCTCTTGCAACCAGGGAAAGGCCCAAAGGATTCCGAAGAGGAAAAAAAGGCAGGGACAGGGGTTTTCCCCCTTTCCTGGGGTTAGCCGCCCCAAAAAGCAGGGGGAGGGGCGCCCTGCAGAAAAACCCAATGGCCCTCCTTGAGGCATTCGCCCCTGACAAGGAGACAAAAAAAGGTTTTTTTCAGAGGGGTCACTTTGGGAAACCCCGGAAATTAGACACCCCCGGGATGGCTAAAAAGTTACCAAACGGGCCCCCCGAGTCCAGGAAGGCGGTTTGGGCCCGAAAGGTACGTCCCGGCGAAGTTCCAAAAGTACCGGAATGGGAGACAGGGGAAAACCCCGCACTACAACCCAAAGGGGTGCCTTTCCCCCGCGAGCCCCAGGTGCGGAAAGGGTTCCCCGGGCGCACCGGACAGCCCCCCAAAAAAGTGGCCGGCCGGGGTCGAGTAGATCGCGTTGGGGACGGACCCCTTGTTGTCTCTCCGCCAAGCAATGTTTGATCCGGGTGGCCAGCCAATCAATTGTTTCCCGAGAGGGTGGAAAAATCCCGAGCCGCGAGCTCATCTTTAAAAAGCTTTCCCGGGGGAAAGGGCCCTTTCCCAAAAATTTGCCAACCAAGCCTCGTTGTTCCAGTCAGTTCTGAAGCTAGGTACGGAAAAATGCACAAGGGGGGTACTGTCCCCCCCTAGAAAAAAACCTGACAGAGGGGAAGCCCAAAACAAAAAGCCGCGGACGAGGTACGGGCCCGGGTTTCCCCGAAGACAGTGGGGGAATTTCCCGGAGGAAACCTTGCAATTAGCCCTGAGCCCGGGTTTCCTCGATCCCCTAGCGGGGGGGCCCAGGCCAGAGCTTTTGGGCCCGTTTGGAGGCTAATAATGAAGGCCACTTTAGCCCGCTCAGGGGGATTTTTTGTCCAAGGGGTCTCAATGTGGATGGAGCATTGACTGAGGAAGCCCCGCACTTTTTCGGGTCTCCATCAAAGAGAGAGGGGAAAACCCGGGGGATGCAGAGAAAGGGCCCCGGGGAAAAACGCAGGGGCAACAGGTGCTGGCGAGGGGCTGAAACAGTCGCCCATGGGGGGTAAAAAGGAAAATGCAAAAATTCTTTCAATTTATTGGGCCCCGAGGTGGTCGACACGCCGATCGGCTGGGCGACAGCCGTCCAACGTCCCGGGGTTCAGGGAGGGTACCCCCGGCGGAATCCATGGCCAAATTTGTACTGTAAAAGGGGGGTTGGGTTCGGGTTTGGGCCACCCGTAAACGTTTGGTGTAAAGGGCCCCGTCAGGGAATGGAGTCTAAGAAACCCCCGGTTTTTTACCAAAAACCCGCCGCAAAACGGGGATTAACTTGCTGGGGGCGGAGGCTTTCCGGTCGTTTCCCCGACTGACTTTTTTTTTCGGGCGGGGGGGCCGGGGGAGTGCTTTGGGACGAATGTTATCCGAAGGGGTAGTCGGGGGGGCAGGCAGGGAATTTAGGGCAGGCGGCCCGGGGTTCGTGGTCAGAGGCGGGAGACTTTCAGGGGGGGGCGGCCCAAAAAGGCAAAAGGGCAGGAAAATTTAAACAAACGACTGGTACACCGGGCGATCAAACAGACTCTCCCAAAAATCCTTTAAAAATAAACTGGAAAGCACACCAACGAACGGAAAAATGTGTTGGGGGCGTGTACCTTTTAAAAGGGAAACCCGCCCCCAGAAAAAACCAATTTTCTGCGGGGCTGGCATTTAAATCCATACCAGCCGTCGCGCCCCCCCGGGCCTAGGGACAAAAGGGCACGCGGGCGGCGGCCGGAACAGGGCAGGGCAACGTTCACCGGAGCGTGGCTGGTAAGTGCCGCGGGCCCCGGGGGGCAGGGAATGGCCGGGGCAGCCGTGGCACCCGCCCGAAGCCCGGGCAAACGGGAGAAAGGCGCGGGCAGGCTGCGGCACCCACGCCAGGAGCCCCCGCAGGCAGGGGGGAGGGCCCCGGGGCGCAGCGGTTTCCCCCGGCCCCCAAAGACAGTCGTTTTCGGGGAAAAAACCCCGACCCTTAGATAGCTGGTCCCTTTAGAAATTTATTTTTGCGGAGAGATTTTTTATGGGGGAGGCTGACTTGGTTCCCGCGCTGGTCCCAGAAGAATCTAGGGAATTTTTGCTTGTGCTTCCTCCCCGCCCTCCTAGCCGTTTTTTTTTCCCCTAGATGATTCCTTTTTGCGTTTGCCTCCTCGACCAAACCCCCTTGTGTGGGAAAGTTTTTTTACTGACCCCCCCTGGGATTAATTTTTGGGTCTCTTACGTTTTCCCCGTAAAGGATGTGCATAAGCTGAACTTTCTTCATTTGAATTCAGAAAAGGGTTTGGGCCATGGGCCCCTTCTGTGGAGGTATCGATAAAACACTAAAGCAAAAACTTCTATTGCTTTTTTTGTGATTGTCCTATCTGTACCTTCGTCGCAGGAAAGGATCTGGGAAAATCTTTGTTGCTTTTCCCAAATGTGACAAAAATTCAAAAGGGTGTCCTTTTTACATCCCCGCTGGAATTTCGATTGTTTAATGGAAAAAGATGGGTTTTTTCCAAAATTTTTTTAAAATTTTGGGATTCATTTATCCCAGCATGGGGAAATAGGGGGGGTCTTGTCGGTAAACATTCACAGGGGTTTTTTAGCAGTGGCAATTTGCGATTTTTTGCTCCCCAAAAAGTTTCTTCTCTTCCCCTCACAATCAGACCCATCAAGTCAGACGAGCATTGAGAAAGAATCATGTTTCCCCTGGTTTAAAAAAAATCCTCAGAATATTCTGGGGTTGGAGCTTTTTTTTTTTCTTTAAACCCCGTGGCCCCCATGGGGTTTTTTCGATGTTGGGGGTCAACATTTGTCAGATCCCACCCGTTTTTTTTTTCTTTTAACGAAATTTTGGGAAAATTTCCCGTACCCCAAAAAAACCGTTTTTATATTGCCATTTGATTAAAACGGGGAAATTTTCGATGGGATTCTGATTGACTAGTTTCAGGGCCCCTCCTTTTCGCATTCTAAGAGGGAAAAATCAACTTAAATTTTTAATAGATTTCCCCCCCCTCCGCCATAATGCCAAATATATTGATTAACTTTTAATGCAACCGATTTGATTTGCCAGGGGTAAAACCCTAAAAAAAACCATTTTTTCGTCCCGGGGCGGTTCTCTCGGGTGGAGACACGGAAAGGAAATAGCCCAAAAACTCCATTTCCCGTAATGCACCAAGCTTCGCTCGATAGGTATGGCAGCTTCCAAACCAGATAGAGGGGGGGTTCCGTCATCAAAATCTTTGAAAAAAAAATTTTTTTGGAAATCTTTAAAACATAAAAAAATTTTTCAAGAAGGGGACACCCAAGTTGGATAGACGTCCCCACCTCCCCACCGTTTAAAGAACTCTCTTACCTGGTAGGGGGGTAATTGTTGGGGGTATGAAGGCAAGATTTAAATATCCCGGGGAAAATGGATTTTTAAAAACCCCTGAGGTTGTTGGCTTCAAAGTGAAGCTGCAAAAAGACTCCCGCATAAAATACAAACGATGATTAATACAACAAAAAAAACGCTAAGCTAATAACAAAAAAGAGAGTTAACACGTTTAGAAACATTGTGCCAAATATGAGGAATCTTTACATTTATATAAAATTCCCCGGCGAATAAAAACTAAACCGGAAAATTTACAAAACCGGTTTTTCGAGAGAAATACGGAACTACTTACTGATTATTTTCGACTAATGATAGTTTTGACGATTTTACGACAAAGTTAAAAATCGGCACGGTTTTTATGTAATCGGATTTTTCCGATCAGCGAAAATTTAGTTAAAAACTGCGATAATCTATTAATATGCCCCATTTCGGCGCTTCCGACATTTTGGCGGCCGCCAATGTTAAGAATGAGCGGGTGAGTTGTGTGGACTCATGACGGGGAGTGTATGGTTGCGTTGGGCTGGAAAATTACTGACCCGTTTTAACATAGAACACCCCTTCCGTCTCCCTCATTTCTCTCTCAGCGTTTCATACTTTTTGGAGTGCGCTCTGCATGTCTCCAAACTACTCGGCGAAATCATACTATTTTTCAACAAAAAAACCTCTACTATTAGCTTTAGTTAATTAGAATTGGAAGTTTTTAGGTTTTTAATTATTTAAAGCGCATCTATCGTAAAAAATCACGGGGAAAAGGGGGGGGGGGGGGGGGCGGGGGCGAACACAGACAAGTTTTAAAGGACACTGGAAAAAGTTCACAAGAGTTATGTAGACATTGCACTGCAATATTTCATTTTAACATTTTGCTATTAAAAGATTTCCTGGATTTTGGGGCAGTGTGAACTTATATTGGATACACTCATTTCTTTTAAAACTGCGGTCTCTTTGTTGGGCAAAACCCCAGTTTTATTATCAGTATACTTTCGATAGGTGTTCTTTTCAATTTTACCCATTCCAAAACCTTTTTGATATATCCCCTTGCACTTAAATTAAAACCCAGCAATCTTTTAGTCAGCACAGGTTAAAGGGTCCCAAAAAAAAATCCCTTTGTTTTCCAAATCTATAATGATATGTTTTTTTTCCTTTCCCCAGTCAGATTTGTTCATTGAGATAGCTTGCACTTATTTTTTATCAGCATTTTTATAGTCCCAAAAAATTGAATTGAAAGGTGCCAAAAATAAACCCTTTTTTTGTATCATCCGAATCTTAACAGATCGTGTTTTTTGACTTTGGCGCTTGCGCTTTTTTTCATTCAGTAGCGTGCACATATCTTATACACAATTTTTAGTCCCCAAGGTAATTTGAAAGGTGCAAAAAACCTTGTTCTTTCCAATCTATAACAGTAGTGTTTTTTGATTTTGGCGCACTGCCTTTGTTCATTCAGAAGCGTGCACATATTTTATACAGAAATTTTTATATCACCACAGGTAAATTGGAAAAAGGTGCCAAAAATACTTGTATTACCGAATCTAAAAAAATAGTTTTTTTTGACTTTGGGCGCACTGCAGCTTTTTCTTCGATAGCGTGCACGTATATCTATACAGCAATTTTATAGTCCCCCACAGGTAAAATTTGAAAGGTACCAAAAAACAACTTGTATTATACAAAAACATAACAGATACGTTTTTTTGCATTTTTGCCAGTCCAGATTTGTTAAATTTGAATCCAGCAATTTTTTTTTGTTTAGGGGGATTGAGAATAGCTGGATTTGCCGTTGTTAAATTTGACTTTCCAAAACTATTCCAACCTTCTCAAATTTTTATATTTCTTAACAGGAGCGAATTCAGGTGGTAAGCGAGCAAAGGGGGGGGTAGCACAGGGAGGTGGGGGTACCAGAGAAGGTGTCCTTCCAGTGCGGGCAAAAAAAACACGATGCAAGCGGATCATGGTTTGCGGACCGTCAGGCCTGTCATCGCTGGGTCGGGGCCCTTGAATCTCATAATGAACACGTCGCCAATCTGTCTTCAGGGTTAATAAACCCTGATCCAGCGTCTTACCTCCTGTCCTTTTCCGGCCACAAATGTCATCTAGCATCATCGATCCGCCAACATGAAGCGAAGGCAGCCCAAATTAAACTCGTGTACCACCACTGGGTAATCCTTTTTGAAGCCTCTTTGATGACAAAATGCGGTTGGGGTCAAATGGCTGTTAAAAGATCAAGAGGTTGATTTGTCTGCTTTGACCCCCAGTTACTGATCCATCAGAGGAGGAGAAGGAACCCGGTCAATCGGCAAAAACCCCCGGGCGGTCTGCAACCTTTGCAGTCCCCTTTGCTTGAAGCCCGCAGCTTCTGGATGCAGAATGTCGGGGAGACAAGTCACCTGGTTTGATGATGATGATGACATTGCGGACCCACCCTGTTTTTTTTCCGAGAATTTGCTTGCGAGCGCTTCATCAGTGGACGAGGAGGAAGAGAGGGGGGTGGTGTCAATAGGGTCCCGCCACAAAAAGGGAGAGGGCGGCGCAGAAGTCCGGATAGTTTCCGCCACCCCGGTCAGCGCAAACCCCGCTCCCACTTATCCCCACAAAAAGGTCCGGGACCTCTCAAGCCTGGCCTTCTTTGAGCAAGCCCTGATTCCCCCAGCGATGTCTATCCCCCTTTGCCGTAAACGCATAATAGAGGCAAAAACCCCTTAGGTGGTTAAACCCCAACATGTTTCACATGCAGCGAATGATGAGTTGAAATGGGGGAAACATTTGGCCCAAAAAAGGGGCCAGACCGCCCCGGGCCCCTCCAACCACTTTTCACCCCCTCGTCTCCGCTTCCTCCCCTCCGCCACCCCCAAGCTTTCCTCACTGCCCAGTCTCTAGAGTCTGATCAGGGATCAGCCCCGCTTCGCCCCCCCGCCCCCGGGAAAACCACCAGCACACCCAGGACCCTCCTACCCTTCCCTCCCCCCTTTTGACACCCAGCCGTACAGGGCCAACTAGCAGCCACCCTTCTTCTACCGGGTTTTGGGGAGCAGAAAAAAACATTAACCCCAAACCACCCCAAACCCAAAAAACCTGATGTGGGCATTGCCGGCTTTTGGCCTTGAAATGTTCCCTTTTCCGTCGGGTGGACACAGGGGTTCCCCCCTATGGCCCTCGCCTCCCCCCAACAAATCCCCGGCAGGCTTTTCTTTGCAAAAAAGGCCCTGCCCGGGCCAGCACGTGTCTTTAAAATTTTTCAAGGGTTGTCGCATCTGTGCCCGGGAAAAGTCCATCCACCCCGACAATGGATAGTAAGCCGGTAAGGCCCGCTATATCTTGTGACACTCAGGTGGGCTGGGTGGATGTCTCTGGGGGTGACGGGGGCTCTCAGGCTCGGCGCAGCTCTTCAAAACGGAGGGATGGTGCAGGGCTCTTTCCCCCAAGGCCCTCTGTGGCATAAAGTCCCAGAAAAACCAAGCCTTTTTGAAATTAATTGTTTGGAGACCGTCCCCCACACAGGTCGGGAGCTGTGGACGGTCTCCGAAAACGAACCGAGCGCTGGTGGGTGACAAAACCTTGTGCCAGGCAAGGGGGGTGCGATAACGGGCGAAATCTGGGGCCGCCCTTAAGTCGGTAGGCTGGAGCACATCCTTGCCGGCACATGTCAAAACCCTCGTGCCCAAAATTTCTAAAGAGCACCCGGGTCTGGACTCCCTGCTAAAGAAGTCGGGCGGTTCGCATTCCCGCCGTTGCACCCTGCTTCGTCCGCCTGGCGTTTTGCAGCGTCGCTCGGCCCCCCAAGTTAACCGTCTCATTGTTGACGTGACAACACGTGGAATTCCCCCCTCCACATGCTCCACGATTGTGGCAGCAGGCAATGCCATTACGCAGTACGAAGTACACAGGGCCTGACAAGCCAGCGGGGGCCCCGGGGGTGTTGAGCCACCGGGAGTGGGGGAGGTGAAGAGCTCTGCCCTCCTTGCCAGTTTTAAAGACCCACCAAAATGGTCAGTGGGACGTGCCCTTGTCAGCATGAGCTTGTTTTGATCTTAGTTTGGAACATTGTTGGACACTCTGAAAATCAGGTCCTCCCCAGCGACGGGGGGAGATGGCCCCAAAGATGGGACACGGAGACTTTCTTCCGTCGAATCCCGGGCCCCGACAGTTCACAATTTTATCGGTCTTCATTAACGTGGTTCGGGGTCCAGGGCTAGTGCAAGGCGGCGCCTCAGCTCTCAGGGTGCATCATCTGAGGCAAGTCAGGGCGGGTTGAAAGCGTCCCGGAGGAACGGAGGAGGAGGGGGAAAGGGGTTTTCCCTAGACATGATGTTACTGACGTCCCTGCCTTGGAAAGGGGTTTTGGGCAATTTGAGTGGGGAGGGAAGATGAGGAAAGATGACTTTGCTGTGCCCCTCGACCAGGGTTGGGGAAATAAAGGCTCCATCTCTCCAGAGGCTTGGATGTCCTTTCCCTCCAACATACCCTCGATTAAGGCCATCAAAAATGAAAACAGTTACTGGGTCCCCCCCTCCTGGATCCCCGGTACAAAAAAAAAACTCGCTTTTTCCTTCCCACCCCCCCCAAAAAGAGAGTAAAAGCGGGAAAATGGGACCTTGCTGTTTGATCAATGGAGAATCTGTTGCATTGCTTCAGTTCTTCAAATGTACGGTGGAACAACCAGCGCTGACAGCAGTAGAGTCCCAAGTAGCCGTAGCGGCGCAGCACGCGACGAGGTGGCAGAAGCCTAATGGGTGACCTCTGGCTCTTTATTTACCACCTCACCAACGCATGCAATCGGGCAAAATACAACCCCCAGGACCAGCTTAAGCATGGTGCAGGACTATCTTTTTCCAACACTGATTTTTGTTTGTTCCGGCCCAATAGACTTCTGGGTACCCAAATTTTGGACAAAGGGCCCGACTGGCTCGCCACGCCATAGAGGTTTTTCCCCTGCCACAGCGGGGGTATATTGAGGGGGCCGGGGGCGTCGCTGGGCAGATTCATTCGGGGACGACCCCCGAATGAATCCGCCTGTCCCCCGGCCCGGGGTCCCCGGGCCGCCCCTTTGGGGCCTGGAGCGCCTGTGTGCGGGCGGCCCCCGCCGTTGTTTTGTGCGCGGCCGTTTCACAGCAGCCGCGCAGTCAAGTCGGGGGGAGGCAGGCGGATCGTTCCCGTCCTGTCTCCTCCCCTGTATGTCCCGGTGCTCACCGAGCGCCGTTTCAAACTCTTTAGCGTCGCAGGGGCGTGGGCCCCCCCTTTCATCACCCCCCGCGAGTGGGATCCTCTAAGCCGGCAGATTTGGCCGGCCGAGGAGATCCCCGGGCCCCGCGAGAGGCGTAAGCACGTGAGACTCACGCTGTTAACCCCTCTCAAGCTGCAGGACCAGGGGGCGGGACCGGGGCCCCATTAGGTAAGTATTTTTTTTTTTTTTTTTATTTTTATTAGGTAAAAAAAAGGTGGGGGGAAAAACAGGTGGGGGGGCCCTTACAAGGGGGGGAAGACACGGCTAAAGGGGGGGAAGACACTGGCTACAAGGGGGGGGGAAGACCTGGTACAAGGGGGGCAAGCACTGGCACAAGGGGGGCAGGGGGGGAAGGGCACTGGCTCAAGGGGGAGGACACTGGTACAAGGGGGGCAAGACCTGGCTACAAAGGGGGGGAGGGGAAACACTGGTCAAAGGGGGGCAAGGGCACTGGCTAAAGGGGGGCAAAACAATGGCTACAAGGGGGGCAAAAATGGCTACAAGAGGGGCAGGGCAAGACATGGTACAAGGGGGGGGGGGCCAAAAAATGGGTACAAAGGGGGGGAAATTGGGGGTGGGGGGGCATAATGGCTACAGGGGCAAGACAATGGTACAAGGGGGGGAAATGGCTCAGGGGCAAGCACTCTAAGGGGGCATAAAGGCTACAGGGGGCAAAATGCTAAGGGGGATAAGGCTACAGGGGGGAAGGACACTGCTACAGGGGGGGATAATGGCTTAAAGGGGGCCAAGACACTGGCTACAAAGGGGCATAATGGCTACAGGGGGCATAATGGTAAAAAGGAAAGTCACTGGCTACAGGGGGGGATTAGGATAAACGGGCAGTCCTGGGTACGGGGGGGGCATTCACGGGGGCCCGGGGGGAAAATATTGGCTAGGGCAAAACACTGCTACGGGGGGCAACAGGCAAAGGGGGCATATATGGCTAAAAACATGTCCCCGGCAACATAATGGAATAAACCATTCACGGCTCAGGGGGCAGTCACTGGTACAGGGGGGACTTTGTGGGTAATGGGGCATATCACTGGCACAGGGGGGATATCACTGGCACAGGGGGATATTATGTGGCTATGGGGGCAGTAACGGGTACAGGGGGGTAATAACCCGATACAAAGGGCATGTTACTGGCACAGGGGGAAATTTTGCCCAAAGGGGGGGAGTAACCTGTACAGGGGCAGTAAACCCGATAGAGGGGCTAAAACCTGGCTAGAGGGGGTACAATGGCTACAGGGGCTACACCAGGCTATAGGGGGCCCAAAATTTTCCTACAAGGGGGTAATTATTACCATTTGGGGCACTATAGAGGGGTTTTTTTATAGAGTAGGAATTGAGGAAATGCTGTAAAATGAGGGTCTAAGTGTTTGTTTTGTAAATTTTTTCAGTGAAAAGGGGTTTTGGACGGTAGAAGACGTCATGGCGTTGGGGCAGATGGAAAAAAGAAGAGAAAGAGAACAATCTTAAAAGAAGTTCTGTAAATAACTAATTGTAATGCAGGTATCTTCTTTTCTCCTGAGCCTACATACAAAGGCTTTTCTCTGTAAATTTAAAATTCGCAGTTTACAATGAGAGCAAAAAAAATTTCCGTGTGCACCCAGCCTACTCAAAAAACAAGGCCCGAGCCCCGGATGTTTTGGGGCCCTGCAAAACCCCGCTGAGCGGCCTTTTGCACACCAAAGGGTCATTCAGACAAACGCTCCGGCTTTCCACAGATAAGTGGGGTCGTTTGATTTCATCAAATGAATCAGGGATGGATCTCCGATGATTTGTGGGCCCCCAAATTTCCCAGGTACCGATTAGTTTTCTGGTCTACTTCCATTCCTCTCCAAAAAGAAATGGTCCCCTTGAAAACTTTTTTTAAAAAGATATTTCTTCCGAATTTTATTCTCAAATTTCCCCCCATTCTTTTTTGGGTTTTTGCTGGAGGAGCGAAAAAACACCAAGGTTTCGTGACAAAACATATTTCCCTTTACTCACTTCATCTTTGAATTTTTGATGTCCAAAGTTTTGGGGGCGTGTTGCTCACAATTTTTTAAAAGTGCTAGAAGTCATTTTTTTAATTTTTTGTGGTCTGGTTTGGGCCTTTGGGTTTTAAAAGAAATTCAAAAATTTTTAAATTTTTTGTGTGGGTTTTTTTTTTCCTTTTTGGAAACAGAAAAATTTTTGGGGGGGCTTTTAAGGGGCTTTTTTCCCTCACAATTTTTAAGTGGGGGAGAATATTTTTTATAATTTTTTGGGTATGCCGCTTTGAAATGCAGCAATACTACGGGCCCATTCTAAAAAAATTTGTTTCTAATGACATTTGTTTTCCAAATTTTCAAAAGTGGTATGGGTCATGTTTTGAATTTTTGGGGGCATTTTGCTTGACATGCAGCTATACTACAGGTGCATTATAAAAAAATGTTTTTTCTAACAGAATTTGTTCTTTACAATTGTCAAAAGTTGCCAAGGGTGATGGTGCTGTCAGAAAAGGAATAGGAGGCATGTTTAATGGACAAATATTGCAAAAATGACTTTTTTGAAGATCTTTAACATAGCATCAATCCCCGTATTGGACAACCCATTTAATACAATTAAAAATGTGTTTTTTTTAGACTTAAATACTAAAAAAATTTCATGTACAAAATAGCGGTAAAAAAATTCCCCTGAATTGTACAAGGGGGGTACAGGAAGACTAGACCAGATGTAGGTTATTCAGAGGACATGGGGTATGGAGGATGGACAGAGAACAAAGACAGAGACAAATTTTCCCAGCCGTTGATAAAAAAGAAAAAAAAGAAAACAAAAAAAGGGGACCTGGTGTAAAAAGGAACGTTAACCCCAGTATTTCCAAATGAAGCTCAATTGGTCCGCACTCATACGGAGGGGCAACGCTACCCAGTTTGACTGTGTATGAGGAAGGCTGGAGTTCTCACACTTCGCTTCCACACTCTGCTTCAGCCGACAGTTTTCGTTGCTGCTCATCAGGGGGATTTTAACCGGTGTTAATAGATGACGGACGCCCGCCTGGGCCTCACCGACCCACTGTAAACCCCCGGCCCCCGGGTCATACTGCGGTCCAGGCAGTTTTGTCTATGTCCATGAAACTAAAATGGGGGTTAAAGACTCCTTTTTCCGGCACTTTTTTAAACTGAGGGCATGCAGGTTTTGGGGGTCAGCTTTGGCCCGGCAGTATAGTCTATGTCCCGTGAAACTAAAATGGGGTTGAAAACCATTTTCCAGCACTTTTTAATGGGGGCTGGAATAGTGTCAGCACAGGAAAAATGACACCCCCAAACGTACACATAGCTCTATATAAGAAATAGTGCCAGCACAGAAGCCCGACACCGCCAAAAAGTACACAAGCTCTATACTACAAGAATATGCTCCCAGGCACCCCCGAAAAGGCAAAACTGACAACCGCCCCCCAAAATGTACAATAGCTTATCTCAGAGATAGTGCCAGCCAAAGGAGCCTGAACGCCCCCAATGTACCATAGTCTATACTCAGAAATATGCTCACACAGGCCCGACACCGCCAAACTTAAACATGCTCATACTACAGAGAAAATGCTCAGCACAGGAACCCGACACTGCCAAAAAGTACACATAGCCTATACTACAGAGAATAGTGCTCGCACAGGACCTGACACCGCCAAACCGACCCTAGTCTATACTCAGAGAATAGTGTCACAAGGAACCCGACACCCCCAAAAGTACAAAAGCCTATCTACAGAAATATGCTCAGCACAGAAAACCCGACACGCCAAACGTACACTAGCTCTATACTAAAGGAATAGTTTGGGGGCTCAGCCAAAAAAAAACCTTAAAAACGGGGGCCCAAAAACTGAAAAACATAGCCTTATACAAGAATAGTGCTCAGCACAGGAGCCGACACCGCCAAACTGTACCATAGCTCTTCTCAGAGAATAGTGCTCAGCCCCCCAAAGGAATCTGACCAAACCGAAACCCCCAAAGTACACATAGCTCTATACTACAGAGAATAGTGCTAGCACAGGAAACCTGACACGCCAAACCGTACACATAGCTTAAAACTACGGGAAAAAGTGCCCCGCACAGGAGCCTGAAACCGCCAAACGTACACATACTCTTTACTCAGAAATAGTGCTCGCACAGGGGGCCCGACACCGCCAAAAATGTACACATAGCCTATCTACAGAGAAAAGTGTCAGCACAGAAACTGAACCCCCAAACGTAACATAG
Source organism: Phyllomedusa bahiana (assembly GCA_025379985.1). NCBI lineage: Eukaryota > Metazoa > Chordata > Amphibia > Anura > Hylidae > Phyllomedusa > Phyllomedusa bahiana. Next base: position 32,452 of record JAODAL010027078.1, on the reverse strand, counting down.
TCTTTATAAAGAAAAAGTCCAGCACAGGAGCCTGACACCGCCCAAAATGTACAAAGCTTATATACAGGAAAGGAAAAGTGCCCCCCCAAACCCAAAAAGGAAATGCCCGCCCCCAAAAAACCGTTACACAAGCTCTATACTACGAGAATAGTCTCAGACAGGAACCTGACACCCAAAACTTACACTAGCTCTTATCGGAATAGTGCTCCCAGGAGCTGACACCCCCAAACCTAACATAGCTTATATACAGAGAATAGTTTCTCACACAAACCTACACGCCAAACGTACACAAAGCTCTATACCCACAGAGAAAAGTTCAGCACAGGACCTGACACCCCCCAAAAGACACATAGCTTATACTACAGAGAAAGTGCTCAGCACAGGAACCTGACACCCCCAAACTGTACACATAGCTCTATACTCAGAGAATTAAAGGTGGAAATCCAAAACCCACCCGAAACTGACACCCCCGAAACGTACACTAGCTCTATACTCAAGAATATGCTCAGCACAGAAAGCCGAAACCGCCAAACTGTACACATGCTCTTACCAGAGAATAGTGTCAGCCAAAGCCTGACACCGCCAAACTGACACATAGCCCATACTACAGAGAATAGTGTCAGCACAGGAACCCGAACCCCCAAACGTCACTAGCCTATACACAGAAATATGCTCCACAGGAACGACCCGCCAAACCGTCACATGCTCAATACTCAGAGAAAGTGCTCCGACGGAACCCGACACCGCCAACTGTAAAACATAGCTCATACTACAGAGAATGTGTAGCACAGGACCCGACACCGGGGCCCAAAAGTACAATAGCTCTTACCAGGAATAGGCTCGCACAACCTGACACCGCCAAAAGTAAAATTTGCTTATACTACGAGAATAGTGTCAGCAAACCCACCTGCAGCCAAACGTACCATACCTATATTTCGAGTAGTGCTCAGCCAGGAGCCTGACCCCGCCCCAAAATGTACACATAGCTCTATAAACAGAGAAAAGTGTCAGCAAAGGGGCCCGACACCCCCAAACTGTACACAAAGCCTATATACGAGATAGTGCCCAGCACAGGGCCTGACACCCCCCAAACGACACATAGCTCTATACTACAGAGAATAGTGTTCACAAGGAGCCTGACACCGCCAAACTTTACAATAGCCTTTTACTGCAGGAAAAGTGCTCGCACAGGAGCCTGACACCGCCAACGTACCATAGCTCTATAACAGAAATATGCTGCCCGGACTGACACCCCAAAATGTACACATACTCTTTTACAAGGAATAGTGCTCAGCACAGGAGCCCGACACCCCCAAACTGTACAATAGCTCTATACTCAGAGAAAGTGCTCGCAGGTTTGGGGTCATGCTGGGTTCCTGGACAGGGTTTCAATTCCCGTTTTAATAAATATGGTTCAAATAACTGCCTTCTGGCATTTTTAATTTGTGGGGGATGCAGGTTTTGGGTCATGCTGTGGGACAAGACAGGGATAGTGAATGGTCAGTGACTTTTTTTCTGTGGCTTTTATAACCTAAGTGTGTTGCCTAAGATGTAGCAGGTATCCATTTGACTGTTGTGGATGTTAATTCCAGCTTCTCCAGCCCTGTTTGGGTGTAAGAATGAAGGTGTTGTTGCTCTCCCATAGACTTTAATGGTCATCGCTCATAATCGACTGCTCACTATCGAAAAACCTTATCGATGATGGCCGACTATCGACTATCGCCCGATGTCGATAGCCAACGTAATCGCTCAACACTACTAATGACAATTCGGCGTCCTCAGTAGCTATACTATGGGAGGCGCATAAGGAAGTCGTTCGGAGTACTGTATAGCCCTTGGTTCTCTTATTAAAAGGGATAGGGGCCTTCAGAGAGAGGCACTCATTCGGCAGTTAAGGGACCTAGAAGCTAACCTGCACAATAGACCTTTTAATCCCTTAACTCCCAGGCCTGAAAAGTAGTTAATGACCAGAACTTTTTTTTAGTTTTTGCCTCCTTGCGTTTCAACAGTTGTAACTTTTTTATTTTTTCAATGACGCAGTTGGATGATGTCTCGTTTTATTCGAGACAAGTTGTACTTTATGGGGGAATACTTTAAATTCACTTATAAATAATTGCATTTAAAAAAAAATGTTTGGTTTTTTTTACATTTTTTTTTACACCGTTCACATTTCACACTTAATAACTTGTTAGATTAATTCTACAGGTTATTACGGTCATGTGGATACCTAATATTTGTAGGTTTTTTGTGTGTGTAATTTATGCACAATTATTTTTTATTAAAAATTTTTATTTTATTATTTATTTATTATTCTTTTTTTTACACTTTTTATGTTTATTTTTTTTTTACTTTTTTTTAAAAATCCCATGAAGAACTGTTTTACATTTTTTTTATTTATTTATTTTTACACTTAGTAATGTATTAGCATATTCATATATTCTAATACATTATAATTTGTGTCAGTCTGACACAAGCAGTGATTAGGACAGCACACAGTCTGTCCTGGTCACTGGCTTATGACACAGACAGCCCTGGGGTTCTCTAGGTCCACAGGGCTGACTCTGCAGCCGTTCCACGGGCTCTGTTGGGTCAACGGGTGTTCCGATCACCCGACAGAGCATGGGAACCCTTTGATTGCGCTGCGGTAACGCACCGCCGCAATCAAAGGGTTAAAGCACCGGGTTGCAGAGGTTTCCTCCGCTCCCCGGTGCTCGCAGGGCATGCTCTGGGATCAGGGCTGTGAAGTGCAGCCCTGATTTAGCGCTGTGCGGGCCAGGGCCGCAAACTCAAAGTCTACAGCGACGCCAAAAGCGTCGCTTAGACAAAACACCCGCCCAGCCAGTCAAAACTCAGTGGGCGGTCGTTAAGGGGTTAAACGACCTCTCTGACATATAGTCACAGTTCGATATTAGCCTAGTGCTAGATAAGACGGAGAAACTATTAATGTACTCCAAGCAAAAATTCTATGAATGAGGAAATAAGCCTCATACGTTGCTAGCTAGCCAGTTGAGAAATTAAACAGCGAAAAGCACACTGCAAGCTATTAGAGATTCAACAGGCAGACTGGTATATGACCAAGATGCCATGTGTCTTTAAGATTTATTTTTTGGACCTAAATTCATTGCTGATACTTTGCCGTTAAACCCGACTCAAAGAAACTACTTGATCAGGAAGCCCTTGGAAATAAAATTTCCTGGCCCCCTGCAGGGGCATTGCAGATTTTAAAAAATGCCTGATTCTCCAGGGGAAAAATGAGGGATTTCTAAAAAAATTTGCCTAATGGCAAAGTCACTGGTCCAGACAGGCTGACTTATTTTTACTACCAAAAGTATTTCCCCTAATTTTAAAGCTTAGCCTTTTTTATAAAAAATTTTTACCCAAGGGATCTCGGCCCCCGGCCCAATTTTGTCACACCTTATAAAACCCCCTCATCCAAAGCGGATAAAGTTATAGGGCCCCGCCCAATTATGACCATAACTCTTCTAAACCGCCCTTTAAAGGGTCTTTACGAAGATTCTGGTGGACCAGTCCCCTCTGGCCCCAAACCTACTGAACCAAAGATCAGGTGGGCTTTGTGGTTGGCAGACAGGGTGCGGACTACACTCGGACGGCGTTGGATTTAATAGAAATGGCCAATCGACAAGATCAAGAGTCTAGACACAAAAAGCATTCAACCTCTTGAATTGGTCCATCTTATTTACTGTGCTGGGAGCATACGGATTACAAGGCCCATTTATGGAGGCTGTAAGAAGTTTGTATCGTCATCCACCCGCTATAATCCGATTGCCCCACAGTTTGTCTGCGCCCTTTCAGATTAAAAATGCTACGGGCCCAAGGTGCCCCTTTCCCCCTTTTGTTTGTCATGTTTATCTAGCCCCTAGCAGCGGCTATACGCCTAAATCCCTAAAAGGGGTGATGGTTCATAATAGGGAGTTCAAACTTTCACTGCGGATGATATTTTGTTGTCCATGACCTCCCCACAAGTGACACTGCCTAACTTGCATTCTCTGCTGAGGGAGCTTGGGGGACTCTCTGAAGACTGAGTGCTACCCTAAATAAGTGCAAACACGAGACAAAGACAAACGTACATGAAAACAATAAAGAGAAGTCAGATAGCCAAGGGAAAAATGGTCGGGCACAGCGTACAAAAATCAGCAGGCAATAATAGTTAGAAACAAGCAAGGGAAAAGGGAACAGAAAATCCAACAAAAAAAGGGTAGATAGGTACAGGAAGACCCCAATATGTGGCAAGGTGACCGGTAAAGGAAAACAGAGGACACAGAACAGATGTGATAGGTGGAACAAAACAGAAGACCCATTTGAAAACAAGATGTCAAAATTTAAAAAAAAACCAGGGTTTAATAAACAAGGGGTGGAGGTTGCTGGCCATGGCCAGGAATCAATTTAGAAAAAGAGAAATAGACCAAGTTCCATGGAAAACAAATAAGGATAGGTAAAGAAAACCCCGGGTTTTTTTTCGCAAAGGCTGGCAGGCGACCAGAGCCCAAACTTGGGGGCTTCCCGGGGTGTTTATGACAAAACCCCGCTTAGGAGGGGCCACTGGACCTTCAGACCCTCTAGGCTTAGCAGGGTGCAGTTGGTGAAATTTTTCCTTTACAGGCTTGGGAGCACATTTTGCTGGTGGGACTCGAAGACGGAGATATTTGGGTCTGGGTCGGCGTTTTTTATTGATTTGTTTTAGTTGGGCTTTTTTCAGAGTCTTATGACTCCTAGCCCAGACTGTGCACAGTCGATTAACGGCGGATTCTATTTCAGTTTCGCAACCTGTAGCGGCAGAGTACATGAGATGGAAACCATCCTCACAGCAAAAGAGGGACAACTCAGGAGGGACAGAACTTTGTGAGCCAATAGTCGAGGACGCTAGATCAGAAGTCAAGGTGGCAACAACTACTCCCGGAGAAAGAATATCTACAGGTTCCTCAGTATTCAAATGCATAGATTCTCTTCCGGGGCAGACAAGTTGAGCTTTGCCTATGGTGTAAGCATCAGGCCGGTGCGGAGACAGAATATCCACAACGTCTAAATCAAAGACGTGATTGAAATCAGGATTACATTCTGAAATATCATGAGTATTAATTACGACACACACCAAGGGATGAACAGCCTTAGAATGAGAACCACATGAGTCGCCCATTTGATCAACTCAGTGGTTCTCGAGTCAAACACAGGATTATGGAGACGGAGCCAGGGCAACGCAAGAATAAAATCTGCAGCAAGTTTTTCCATGACAAGAAATTAAAGCTTTTCAGTATGTGAACTCCCAACATTCAAAGTGATCTCAGCAGTACGAAATATTATTCTTTCTCTGACTTGGGAGGTAGAATCTACATCTGAAACCAAAAAGGGAGAACTCAATGGAACTAGTTACAAACCCAATGCTTGAACAACAACCATACTGATGAAACTAGCAGCAGCGCCTGAGTCAATCATGCCTTGGCAAGCAAATTTCTAGGAATTAGAAACCAAGGTTATGGTTTACTAAAGCATTTCAATTGTATAGAAGTAGTGAAATAAAAAAAAATATATAAAATTGATATGGTTGTAATTGTGCTGACCTGCATAGTAAAGTTATCATGCCACTTATACTGCATGGCAAACGGTATACAAAAAAACCCCAAAAAACAATGGCGGATTTTTTTTTTTTTTATTTTCACTGCCCAATTCTTAAACTGTGAAACACCTGTGGGCCCAAAATGCACTAAATTAATTCCCTAATGGATGCAAATTCCAAAATAGCATGAAGCCTGGAAAGTTTCATCTGTTTTAGTACTTTGAGGGCTTGTAAATGCGACATGGAATCTTCCAAATTTTGCATTTCTAAATCCAAATCCACTTCCTCCCTTGGATACCCTGTTGTGTGCCCAAACAACAGTTTACACCCACATATAGGGTATTACCGTACTTGGAAGAAATTGCTTAACAAATTTTGAGGTGCTTTTTTCCAGGATTCCTTGTAAAAATGAAACATTTTCAGCTAAAATTGCATAATATTGGAAAAAATTTAATTTTACATTTTCACAGCTAAAGCTAAACAAATTTGTAAAACATCTGTGGGGTCAAAATACTCACAAAACTTCTGGATACATTACTCAAAGACTGAGGTTTCTAAAATTAGGTCTTTTTAAGAGTATTTATCACATTTTGGTACCTTAGGGTGTTTGAAAACCTGAAATGGTGCCTAAAAAATCCTAATGAAAATGCCAAAATCCAGTAGCTGCTATTCTGAGGCTTGTGGTTGACTCAAATAGTGCACTAGGGCCACATATGAGATATATTTTAAATCTGCAAAATTGGGGGAAATAAAATTTAATAGTGTTTCCCTTATAACATTTACTGAAGCAAATTGAGGATTTGTTACATCCAATGGAGGGCGCTCGAGCTTCTTAGCTCCTTACCCCTAATGCTCCTCTTTGAAAAGCCAGGGGGTGTAAGAAACACTTCCGGGCTGTCTGTGATGTCACCATGCCCCAGAGTGCATTGTGGACATTGTCGGGCATGGTGAGTGACAGTCACTATAAAGACCAGTATAGAGCAGCAATGCTGTGTACTGATCTCATGTCATACCAGTGATCTGAAGATCACTGATACAAATCCCCTATCTGAAAAAAAGGTGTCAAAGTAAAAAAAAAATGAAAACACAAACACAGAAAATAAAATAAAAAACATACACCGCCCCTTTTCCCTTTACAAAACAGCAATTGCCCCCCCAAAAATAAAAAAATAAATAAATTAATCATATTTGGTATCACCAGGCATGTAACAACCTACCCTATAAATTAACCCGCACGGTGAATGCCATTAAAAAAAAAAAAAAAAAGCAGTCACAGAATTGCAATTTTCGTTTATCCCACAGCACATAATACAGAATAAAAAGTGATCAAAAACTCATATAAATGCCAATGTGGTACCAATAAAGAAGTCAGTTCATCCTGCAAAAAAAAAAATCCCTCACACAGCTCTGTATATGGAAAAATAAAAAGTTATGGTCATCAAATAACGACGACGCATAAATATTTTTTTACACAATAAAAACACTTTTTAAAGCTCTTCAACATAAAAAACTGTATAAATTGAGTAACTCCATAACCGTATCAATCCACAGAGTAAAACTGACTTGTCACGGATACTACACAGTCAGCGCTTTTTAAAATAAAAACATTACTAGGTTTGCAGTATTTTCTTCAGCCTGCCGTAAAAAAAAGATTTAAACGCAATCAAAATGCCTTGTCCCTCAAAAAATTATAGCAATAAAAACGTCAAATCATCCCACAAAAAACAAGCCCCAATACAGCTCCGTACACAGAAAAATAAAAAAGACTATGGCGATTCAAATAACGTGTTTTTTAAAAACTTTTTGAATAAAAGTGTTTTTATTGTGTAAAAGCAATAAAACATAAAAAGATACAAATTGGGTATCGCTGTAATGATATTGACCTGCTGAGCAAAGGTAGTGTCACAGTTCACGCGGCGGTCCCTGCTATGAACCGTCAGTGTGCCCGCTTCTCATGTCACCCAGCCGTGGCTGCGGCATCCGCTGGTGTGCCTGGCTCTTTGCACGCACCTGTCCCGGCTCCTGCCAGTCTTACAGCCATTCCTGCTGGCAAGTTTGAGTCTCCGTTGCTTCCTCCAGCTCCCTGGTGTCTAGGGGCGTGCGCATGGCACTGCACTCCATTTGAAGAGTGTTCCTGTTCCTGCCCAGTGACCTCTGAACCCTGGTTACTTAATGAACTTCTTACCTCTGCTCTGGTGTCAGTTCGTTGTTGTGTGTATCCTGCACAGAGCTTGACCCCTTAGCTGCTGTATTGCTGCTGACTCATTATACATTTACTTGTACGTTTATCTGCCACCTGCTGAGCACCTGCCACTGCACCAGTCTGCTATACCTACTGTTACGCTTGGCACCATACTTGTCTGTACCATCGTGGACTGTGCCATATGTTCCACCATTTACACCTGGACTGTGCCATACCGTTTTACAGTTACTACGGCGGGGATGCCCTGTTCTTTCATTCCAGCACTTGCTCTATTGACCTGCACTTCAGCTAACCACCGCATGTCTCACCCATCTGCGCCCGCGGTGAGCCCAGGAGGATCCTCTTAACCCGGACGTTTCCAGGCATACTTATTAGTTCGGAAATTGTTACTAGTATGAACTGACCATAGAAAATATGGATCCCGTCGGGAAGTGACCCTGCCTGACCTGTTAGCAGTTGTGAAAGAAACATCATGGCGACGAACTTGGGCAACTTTTCAAGATTGGTGCTGCACTTATTACACATCTGTCTGGACGATAGTCGTGTCTGAAATGGAATCATACAGTGCTGTCACATACCTGCTGTGGTTCTGCTCTCCTGCTGCACATGTCAGTCCCAGTCTGCATCTTGCCTTCTGCCTGACTGTTATTCTGGAGACCCCCATATGTGTCGTGGCTTCTCAATCAGTGCACAATCCACTTTGAGGTCCTGGCTCACAAGTTTTCTTCTGACGTGACAAGGTGGCCTTCATCTATTAGCTCCTGTCAGGTGTGAAAGCCTTTGGCCTGGGTCTCACCTCTTTTTGGGAGAAGAAAGGGATTCGATGGACAGGGGACCTCCAGAGAGTTCTCTGTGCGCCTTCAGAATGACCCTTCGAGCTACAATGGGGAGCAAATACATCTGTGGCCAAATCTTCTTTGTGCTCGGTTCCTGTCAAGGTGAATCGCTCGTGGGCCATGTATGGCCGCATCCTGTTCCATACCTTGGCCTTAGAGCCTACTTGGAACAATTGAAGGCTTCTCGTTGATGCTTCCTGAGGTGGGGGCGGCCTCGGTGGCACATCAAGGATGAGTTGGTCTGGTCGTGACTTGTCCTACCACCTGTACGACTCACACCGCTGGCTACCCGGATTACATCCCGTTTTACTGGAGGGGAGTTAGAGCTTCGTCAACAGCCAGTGTCCACCTGGCCTCGCAGGCCTTCGCCGCGCATTGTACAGAAACCCGAGTCCACCTCACTGACACCTGCATTACCACAAGATGGAATAGTCAGACCGCACTATCTTTCTACTGAGGAACGCAAACCGTTCGTGTAAGCTTTAATCAATGCCTCTAATGTGGTAGGGCACGACGGGACATTATCTGAAGGACTGCCCAGTCCGTTCAACCTTGCGTCCCGTGATCCGAGTGCTTAGGTTTCATTGGTGAGGTGATGCTGTATGTCTGCCTCATCGTTGACCACTCACGGTACTCTATGTCTTTTATCTGGTACTGCCTATTGAAGTTCCTGCTCTGCTGGATTCCAGCTCCTCTCAGAGAATTTCATCCATCCCGTATTAATACTGGAGAAGTTCCGGCCATGCCTTAGATCTTCCACTCTAAGAGAAGCCCTACATTTTTCATCTACAATGGGGAGATCCTGAAGGAGCCAGTCCAGTTCCGTACCCTTGCCTGTGTCTCTCCGAATTGGAAGTTACCCACAGGACAAGATTTCCTTCTACGTCCTTCCAAGTTCATCTGCTCTGCCTGCTCGAGGCTTGCGTGGTTCCAGCTTTACAACCCATACCTGTTTGGAAAACTAGTATAATCGTTTCCACTGGGCAACATTGCCACTCTCGCACTGCCTCAAAGCGCTGCCAACCGTGCAATCCCACCAAACCGTTTCTTCTGCGTTTCTGCTGTTTCTGCCTTTGGAGGAACTTCAAGTACAGGGGAGCTCTCGTCTGTCATGAACACCTCTGCAGGGGACCCCACCTACAACTTACTGTAAATGGACTGCTATTATTGTCTACTCTGCCTCTCTCTTTCTCTACTTTCTTGCTTCTTTGAGGAAGTGCAGTATGCACGTTAAAAAAAAACAATCTCTGCGTTACCTGCTCAGGGGCCCCACATGGAGGTTTCAACTATTCCCCTGTGGGCCAGTCGCAGAGCCTGCATGCAGCCACCTTTGATCCTCCTGGCTACTAGGAGAGGGGGCCCCTCCTGCTAGCCTAAAATTTTTTTTCTTTTTATTTTCCCTCTGTATAGGTTCAGCTAGGTGTGGCTTATCTAGACAAGCCTGTCTTCCACCTGGGGTATATTAATGCGCGCTAGTCTTCTCCCACAGCTCTGGGGCCTGATCATTGTGTTTTAGCATGTTGTTGTTTGCCTGGGTACTTGTTATCGGTCTTGTCATGTTTATGTCTGCTGCTAGTTGTTCTTAAACTCATGTTTTATGTCTGGGCTCTTTGTCGCAACTGCGTGGTAATTGGGTAAGCAAGCCTTACAGCTATCAAAGACTCTGTGAAGAAACAGAACCCGATGGTGTTAGTCAAGCCCCCTCGGAGTAATAGTAAGCCGAGGTAATGGCACTGTGCGTTTCCACTTTCCGCATTGAAAAGTGGGACACATGGATTACTCTGGAACCAGTGTCCTGTGACTCTGATGAGAACAGATAACTTATTTGGTGCACGATAGTTTGTGTGTCAGGTGTAAGGTGGATTCCAGTTGAGGATTACAAAGAAAGTGTGTCTTGCCTACAGTCACAGCATGGTAGAGAATGTGTCATGGTTTGGGGCTGTTGACTGTGGGAAGTTCATTGAGGGAACCATAAACGTCAACATTTATTGTTAAATACTGAAGCAAATATGATAATCGCTCCCTTTGGAAGCTGGGCCAACAGGAAGTATTCTATCATGATAACAACCTAAAATCACCGCCAGGATGACACTGCCTTGCTAGAAAAGAAGGTAAAGCAAAAACTACTACGCATCACGAAGAAAAAATGTTATAGAAAATACAAAAACTTTTGATTGATAAACAAAAAATACATGATAAAACTTATGATCACACAACATATTTAAAAATTACACTAATGGGGAAAGCCAGTCCAAAAGGGTAATTGTCTCAGTATATATATATGAAAAATGTCAGTATAATTCGAAAGGTATCCAGCACCACGTGGATCCAGCATGGTTAGATAATGTAAAAAATGCACTTTCTTTTGAAGATTTAGCTTAAGAAAACCATAAATATAAAATCATAGGAAAGCTACAGAGTTTACGCGTTTCGAGCGCAACACATGGCTCTTAGTCGTAACAAACAAATAGCTACACAATCTTCAATATAAATCCTTCCCGAGACTAATCAGTGCTAGCATCTGTGCTTTAACTCCCTCTTGACAGCAGATGGAGAAGAATGAGAACAGATTTTAACCATACGTAATTACATTTGAGGGACTAGATAAAAAACAAGAACCACATTTATAAAAATGGATCAATATAGATACATGAGGTAGCCCGATTTATAGGTTTAGACTCTCGGATATCTAGGGCGACACATACGATTCGACGATGCGTACTTTTTATTTAACTTGTGGCGCCGACACCACAGTTCTAAATAGATAAAAGAAGAGTGTAGAATTCGCTGTGTGTTTGGCGGCAGTTTATATAGAGCTTAATGCGCCCAAAACTTGGCCGCACTCTAAGCTCTATGTGTGCGCAAAATCTTGTCATATTATACACTCTTCTATATCTATTTAGAACTGTGGGATCGGTGCAAGTTAAAGAAAAAGTACGCAATTTCAAATTCATAACATGTCAGCCCTCTATGTGTTAATGCTCGGATTATGAGATTCTGAGAGTGTAAAATACGAAAGATTTTTGCGCTATTACATAGAGTCTTAATACGCCAAAGTTTGCGGCATAAATTTCATTTCTGTCGGTATTGCCTAGCATCTTCGTAAATCTATTTAGAACTGTGTGGTGTTCGAGCGCCAAGTAAAAAAAAAGTACGCATTCGAATTCATACCTGTCGCCCCTAGTGTCTAAAGTGAGGATCCACTAAGCCTCCCGGTTGGTGAGGCATTTCCTCCAATCCCCACCTCGTACAGGTTTGTTAACTTTTTTCTATAGCTCTTCACCTAAGAAAATTCTAAGCTGCTATGATGTATCTCTTTAAAATGTTTGGAAGCTCCTGAGAGGAATGTGCATTAAGATTATTTTAATGTCATATATGTGTTCCCGTCTTCTTATGTGAAGACTCCTAGTCGTACATCCAATATATTGTAGCTTTCACTGCTCACACCAAACTATGTATATAACATACCGTATATACTCCAGTATAAGCTGAGTTTTTCAGCACAAAAAATGTGCTGAAAAATGCGACCTCGGCTTATACTCGAGTAACTGTCGGAGGCTTAGGGCGCTTGAGATGGCCGAGTGCGATCAGGGGACGCTTTAGCTATATGCGGGATCTCCTCAGGTGAAGAGCATATAACTGAATTGACTGTAGTAGCTCGCAGAGTCCGGGCACTGCGGTTGTGGCCCCAGGCGCAGTCTAGCGATCTCTTCCCCTGCTGCGAAACCTCCTGGTGTGCCATAGAGGGGAAGATTACCATCGGAGCAGAGAGCGAGCGCTCCGTGCTCCGCAGTGGACTCCGGACGGCCGCCAGTCAGACTGGCAGGCTGTCCGAGTTTTCAGGCACAGGCAGCGTGATGACATCACCCGCCTGTGTACGAGGTAGAGCGCGCGGCGGAAAGGCGGGTAGCAGCGGGGAGGCGCGGTGTGAAGCGGGGATCAAGGTAAGTGGTTGTTTTTTTGTTTTAAAACCCCTTGGCCCATACCTGCCTATAGCCTACACATACCTGCCTATAGCCTTTCTATACTCCTGCTAGGTGGACCTTATAGCCTGGCTAGACGCCCTGCCCATACCTGCCTAGTATGCCTGCCTACATCCTGCATATAGCTTTCCTATACTGCTAGGGGGGGACTATAGCTCGCCATTTTACCTGCTTATAGCCTGCCCAAACTGGCTATAGCCGCCCATACCTTGCCTATACCTGCTTGGGGATGTGCTATAGCCTGCCCATTACCTGCTATAGCTTCTATATGCTTAGGGGACTATAGCCCTGCCATACACCTGCCTATACGCATTCTATACCTGGCTAGGGGGGACATATAGCCTTGCCTATACCTGGCCCTAATGCTTAGCCTGCCCGTACCTGCCTATTGCCTTCATGTATACCTGCTAGAGGGGACTATAGCCTGCCTACACCTGCCTAAGCCTTCCTATACCTGCTATGGGGGACCTATAGACATTGCATATACTGCCACTTCACCTGCTACTGATAGGCCTGCCCAAACTGCCTTAGCCTGCCTATACACAGCCTTGGGGTCCTGGTACGCCTGTTGCCTATACACTGACTCACAGGAGGACTCTATACCTGCCTGTTAACCTGCCTATGCCTGTAGGGTTGCCTGTACCCTACCTAAATAACCGACGTAGGGGAACTATACTGCTCCTTACCAGCTCTTAACGACTATGTAGCTGCTCTTATACCGACTGCACTATGAGGACCTATACTCCTGACTATAACTGCTATGGCAGGGCAATTACCTGCTATAGCTGCCAGGGGATGACATATAGCTGCCTTATTACCGCCCTAATGTGGGACTTGTAAACTGCCCTATACATGCCTATAACATGCATATGGGGGACATTAACTGCCTTATACCAAGCCTATACTCTGCCTATGGGGGACATTAAAATACTGCATTTACATGCTCAATGGGGACATTTAATGCTATATATGGCCTATGGGGGACATTAAACTGCCTTTGTAATTTGTATTGGTATCTGTTTTTATTATAAAATTCACAGTAAGACGCTGCATTTTCACCCTAGGCTATACTCGATGTCTAATAAGCTTTTCCCGGTTATTGTGCAAAAAGTAGTGCCTACGGTTTATACTCGGGTCTGGCTTATACTGAGTATTTAACAGTTAATTGCTTTTGGCAATTTAAGAAATGCAGAAATAGGGACTATGTTATACCAGTTGCAAACAATGTAATATTGCTTTTAATCATGAACCTTGCAAAGGTGATATCTATTGTGGCTACAAAAAAAAAAAAAAAAAAAAAATTTAAAAGAGCCCTTGAAATTCAACCAACGGTCTCTTCTAGATGTTGTTATTAATATGGACAGGGGTATCTTCCCAGTTGTACCTAAATTTTAGAATACATTAATAACAACCAAGAAAATCTAAGATTCACCTTTGAAAATGAATAATAAGAAAATCACTTTCGCCTAGATTTGGAACTCATAGGAGACCCTATTAAGGGCACCCATTTCAAACTAATAATTTAGAAGTTGATTTCAGGTTGTAGGTGTGTTGCTATGTGCTTCCAGTCTGCCATCCTAAATATGTCGTCAAACAGCTTACCAGTTGGTGAATTTCATTCTGAAACGAAAAGGTACTGTAGTTAAAAACAGAATTTTATGACGCAAAGAAAAATGTTGTCAATTCCTAAAAGAAGTCTCAGAATAGAGATTATAAAACCATGCTACTTACACAGGGCTATCAATATGGTGGCTAAATAGAGACAGAATGGATTTGATTAACAAGTTCCAAGGTGAACACACTAGACAAAAAAGCCTCCCCCCAGTGTTTTTCAACACCAATGCAGGTCGGCAGTTTTGATGAATCACCCACTATAATCCAGAAACATCTTCCTCTCTTGAAGTTGATCACCCAAATTAGTGCCCATCTTACAGAATGGTGTTGTAAAGTTTGTATCCATAGACACGTACAGGAGGAAAACATAGTTTCACACGAGCATGTTTATTGATACAACAACATCTAGAAGGAGACCGTTGGTTGGATTTATGGGCTCTTTTAAATGTGGCACAAGTAGATGTAACTTTGCAAGTTATGTTAAAAGCAATGATTTCTACAACGGTTTGCAACTGGTAAAACGCAGTTTTATTTCAGCATTTTTATATTGCCTTTTTAAGCAATTTTGTGTTTATACTTGGTTTGGTGTGATGCAAGTGCAAGCTACAATATATTGGACGGTCACGACTAGGTGTCTTCACATAAGAATAAGGGAATACATATATGACATTAAAAGTCTTAATGCACATAACCTGTCAGGAGATTCAAAAAATATTAGAGATTACATCGCAAAGCAGATTAGAATTTTTTAAGTGAGAGCTATAGAAAAAGTTAACAAACTGTACGAGGTGGGGATGGAGGAAATGCCTCATCCAACCGGGGGCTTATAGTTATCCTCACTTTAGACAATTAGGATATCCGTGAGGTCTATATCTCTATAATCGGACCTCATGTATCTATATTGATCCATTTTTATAAATGCTGTTCTTGTTTTTCTCTAGTCCCTCAAATGGATTTATATTGAGAGAGTGTAGCTATTTAGTTTTGTTACTGACCTAAGAGCCATGCGTTGTGCTCGAACTGCGTATAATTTGTAGCTTTCCTATGTTTTTATATTATGTTCTTAGAACTAATCTTCAATAAAAGTGATGTTTTTTTCGTTCTCTAACCTGTGGATCACTTGTGCGGATACCTTCGAATATATTCTGACATTTTTTCAATTTATATTATATGAGAACATTACCCTTTTGGTACTGTCTTTCCCCATTACTGTTAAAAATTTTTTAATATGTTGTGATATAAGGTATTATCTGTATTTTTTGTAGCAATAAAAGTTTTTGTATTTTATAGAAATTTTTTTCTCTATAATTGTAGTAGTTTTCTTGCTATATATTCTTAGCAAGGGCGAGTGGTCATCTGGTGGTGTTTTGGGGGGTGTTATCATGTGGGAATATCTTCCCTGTGGCCCAGGCTTCAAAGGGAAGATTCATGTTTTAGCTTCTTGTAGTTTAACAATAAAAGTGACGTTTCTGGTTCCCCCCAATGAACTTCCCACAATCAACAGCCCCAATCCATTACACTTTCTCTACCATGCTTGAGTCTGTATGCAAGACACACTTGTCTTTGTAATCTATCAACTGGATGCCGCCTTACACCTGTACTATATGAACAATTAAGTTTTTCTTGTTATCATCAGATACAGGACATGGTTCCAGTAATACATGTTGTCACGTTTTCAATGGCCGGCCCGAAGTGGACGCACAGTGCCATACCGGCTACTCCGAGGGGCATGACTAAGCAGCCACGTGATTCTTGAAAGAGTCCTTTTGATGGTAGGTTTGGCTTACCCAATGACGCCAGTGTGAGTCACTCAGAGCAGTCCCCGGCATGTGAAGTGGCTTTGAAGATCAAAAGCACCCACACAAGCACCAGACGGACAAAGGGACAAACAACAAAGCAGGAGTCGTGACAGGGTACTGTAACATGGGAAGAAAAAAAACAGCTAGATAACAAGGACACAGACAGTAGGCCTGATGGGGGGCACAAATGACAAGGCACTGATGGAGACGAAACAGAAAGGCATGATAGAAGTCCAAGGTGCCAAAAACAAAACTAAGACAGGAAACAAAAGCAGAGCACAAGTAGGGACACGGCTAGGAAATTGAAGACATGAAACTGACAAAGCAACAACAGTAACATAGCAAGAACTCGGATATAAGAACATGGAAGGGAAATGTAACAGACAATGGCAACAGTACATGAAGGATCCCACAAGGACATGTGTTGTGCTCGAAACTCGTAAACTTCAGTAGCTTTCATATGAATTTTAGTATTATGTTCTTAACCTAATCTTCAATAAAAAGTGCGTCTTTTTACATTATCTAAACCTGCTGGAGCACGTGTGCTGGATACCTTTCGAATTTATACTTGCATTTGTCGGGATTCTACAGCCGGATGTCCGTTTTCCATGTGCACGTGTGTTTCAGCTATCTTTGCGGACCCGGTATACCAGACCAGGAGATCCGAGTGAGCGTTTATCTTTCGTTCTCTTTTTTTTAGACAGTAAGAAAATGCAGTCCCACACTAACATGAATTAAGTATTACCCAATATATCAACAAATTACATCAAGAGTGTAACAAAGTTGGAAAAACCCATATTAGTATATTAAATATACAATATAAGGGACTTTCATAAAGTGCAAGTGCAGTAAATAATCCCTAATAATAAATAGCAACAATTTCATAAGGAAATATATGTATCACAACACATGATAGGTGGAATCAAAGCAGTAGAAAAAACAATAATAATAATTCAATGATATTAACCAAATTGGTATCTGCCACACAAGCTCCTGACACGCGTTTCGCAGCAGTGGCTTCTTCAGGGGAGTATAACCATGAATTCAAGCAATGTCCTTTATATAGCAAACCCCATTATGACAAACACATACACATCTGTAGTGCATCTTCGGCGCTTCCCACCGCTTACCAGACGGACAACCGGTGCCGAGGAGAGGCGTCATCCCAGCGCGACGCGCAATGCATCCAGACGTCATGGACGCAATTGCATCGACACGCCAGCCATATAGACGTGTCTCCACGGCGACGGAGCCCTGACGGAGCAGGGGAAAGCGCACCGCACTCAGGGCTAAATACAATTAGGATGAGATGTAGATATATTGATATGGAGAGTTGTGACCAGATAACAATGAAAGAGAACTATATCGTGTGTGGTGAAAAAGAATATACTATACAAAGGCCAAATAAAGCCAGTCAAATAAAGATACATCAAAAAAAAATATATAATAATGAAGTGAAACGCACAACAGCACAATATATATTGGATAAAGTGTACAAAATAATATGAAGTGTAAAAATGCTCAGTGTAAAAACAAAAATAAAAATAAAAAAGTGAAAATATTAATAAAAAGCACATATTATAGTGTAATAATTTGTGAAAAAAACTTATAAATAATGTACAAATAGTGTATATAAAATATATATGATTTATCTCACATAAAATAAAAAATGAAAAAATATATAGTGTATAATGTGTATAAAATATAAATAAAATATATAATTTATATCACATAGTGTAAAGAAAAAAAAAATGTTTTATTGCAAACAATGTGAACCCAAAAAGAAAACTACTTGATCAAAACATATAAAAACCAAAACAGTGAGGAGGAGAAAAAAAAAGGTGGCACAAACTTCATTCTCCAATACAAGTTACCCAAAAAAGCGACATCAAAAGATATAATACTCAGAACCTAAAAAGACACAAAAACAAGAATTAATAAAATATTAAATAACATGGTTATAGAAACATTAGAAACAATAGAAAAGGGGGAAAACTCAAAACTTCATTTAACCCTCCAGGATATAACATACCAAGTTTCATTATCCAACAAGTCTCAAACTGGGCCAGGGATCTTTTCCAATTACCTTTACGACTGGTAATGGCAATCCGATCGATTCCTTTCACTTGGAGAAGGGTTGCATCACAGTTATGTTGTTCCAGAAAATGTCTGGCAATTGGTTTAAGCAGTGTAATATCCAAAGACAAGGAAGCTTTAATGATATCCAAAACATGTTCTCTCACACGTGTTTTCAATTTACATGAAGTAAGTCCAACATATATAAGATTACACGGACAAGAAGCGTAATAAATTACTCCCTCAGTCTGACAAGTAATAGGTTGACGGATTTCAATAGTTTTAGTTCCATCACTTGTAGAGAAATGACTGGCTTTAATGATATTCGAACATGCCACACAGTCCTTACAAACACCACCATTTAGGTCCTTTAGATCCAAAAGCATTTTTAATGGTAGTCCCTTGATAGTAACTATGGGTAAGTATGTCCCTCAGGTTTTTTGACCGACGATAAGTAGTAGATGGATAAGGATCCACAAATTTCTCAATGCTAGGGTCCAAATGCAACACATACCAGTATTTCAATAGGGCACTTTTCATCTCCTGCCATCTCCCATTAAAAGAAGAAATAAACCTTACTTAATTTGGGAATTCTTCACGTCGGGGCTTCTTCTTAGAAATTGGTCAAAAAAATTGGTCTTGTTACATACCCAAAGCTCTTTGGAGGCCACATTCAATGGTCTTTTTCTTGTAGCCACGTTCTCGAAATCGGTGAGCAAGATCACCAGATTGTTGTAAAAAAAGCTTATCATTGGAGAAAATGCGCCGAGCTCTTAAGAATTGACTAACAGGTATACCCGCCTTAGTAGCAGATGGATGTGCAGATGTTGCATGCAATATTGAGTTTACAGAAGTCTCTTCCCTAAACATGTCAGTCTGGAGAAAACCATCCGCATCTTTGAAGATCAAAACATCCAGGAATTCAATGGAAATCTTACTGTATTTTAAGGTTAGTTTGATGTTCTTCTCATTACGATTCAAAGTATCCACAAATTTAACAAGTTCTGACTCACTGCCCTGCCAAATCAAAAGGACATCATCAATATACACTATCTAAATATTTTTCATTTTTTATTTTATGTGAGATAAGTCATATACATTTTATAATAACTATTTATACATTATTTATAAGGTTTTTTCACTAAATTATTACACTATAATATGTGCTTTTTTATTAATATTTTCACTTTTTTTTTTTTTTTTTTACACTGAGCATTGTACACTTCATATATATTTTTGTACACTTTATCCATTATATATTGTGCTGTTGACTGGCTTTATTTGGCCTTTGTATAGTATATTCTTTTTCACCACACACGATATAGTTCTCTTTCATTGTTATCTGGTCACAACTCTCCATATCAATATATCTACATCTCATCCTTATTGTATTCAGCCCTGAGTGCGGTGCGCTTTCCCCTGCTCCGTCGGGGCTCCGTCACAGTGGAGACGCGTCTATATGCTGGCGTGTCGATGCAATTGCGTTCATGACATCTGGGACGCAATGCGCGTCGCGCTGGGATGACGCCTCTCCTCGGCACCGGTTGTCCGTCGGGTAAGCGGTGGGAAGCGCCGAAGATGCACTACAGGTGTGTATGTGTTTGTCATAATGGAGTTTGCTATATAAAGGTCCTTTTTTGAATTAAAAGGGTTTTTTAAATACCCTGAAGAAGCCACTGCTGCGAAACGCACTAGGAGCTTGTGTGCAGATACTGTGTAGATACCCTTTCTTAGCAACTCTCTGTCCCCCCGGGACCTCAAACATAACAATGACTGGTTCTTTTTAAAAGATTAGATCCTTTATTTGGACTGACATGATTTTTTAAAAAGGGTATAGCGTGATCATACAAGAAGGTAGCATATTACAATCCAATAAAAGAAATTTTAAGCATAAGAAAAGGTTACAATCCATCATGTCTTAATTAAAAAAACCATTTAATTATTAAAATCATGACACCTCCCATCTCCCAAAAAATAAAAAAAATACTCTAAACCCCCCTTAGTTACACTAATCTAATACCAAAAATAAGACAGCATGACCTGTTTTAAAATGCCACGGGCCCAACCAAAATGCCTCTTAGCCAAATATTATGATGTAGGGGAACAAACAGCCCTTTTATCCTAGTCAGAAATTCAAAAGAAAAATTACCCAAAGATTTAATTTTGAAGAAGCAAGAGGATGCATAAATTAAATGATTAAAACTAAAAATTTATATTCAATTCTGTTTCATTCCTCCTTGAAAATTTTAAATCTTTTAATTCCAATACAAGTACCCCTGATGTTCATCAAGAAGGGCTTTTTTTTTTTTTGGTTCCCCCACAGCTTACAATTTTAAATATTCATGACATTTTGTCCTTTGGACCTTTTGGGGCCCCCTTTGAAACTTTTCTCATGAGTATCCCGATACCTTTGATAAAGTCCAATGATAGGCAAATAATAAAAATTTGGGTGATGATGGGGGGCTTTCCGCTAAAACCACCCAAGATGCCACTAAACCCAATTGAGTGGTTAAACTGGGGAAACCCTTTACCTCGGGGCCTCCATTATGCTTCCCCTGAAACAGTAAAAATTATTTATACTGAAAAACCTTTTAAATCTTAATGGCTCAAAAAATCTGATCACTAATGTTGTCAATGACCTTACATTCATTGTTTGTGTGCTTTGGGTTTATTCCTTTGAGTGAAGCATGAGTTCGGATTAACTGATAAAAGGGTTTGGGGTATCCCCTTCTTATTTTTATTGCATGTTTGGAAGAAAACCCATTTTCCAAAGGGAAAAAAAAATATTTTTTAAAAAAACAATGGGGTACCCCTAAATAGTGAATGCATTAAAAAAAATAAAAAGTTTTATTATCTAGGGGAAGACAAAAATGAAAGAAAAAATTCCTTTTTGTGCAAAAATACTTTTTCTAAAGTGTCCAAACCCCTATGGAATGTACCCTAACTCGCATTGTAGTGTGCTCAATCAAAATACTCAGTTAGCCCAAAAAGGTATCGCCGATTTCTTCACTCTTCTAATTTTTTGGGCTAACACGGTACAACATCATATACTAGTGTGTCTATTTAAATCTGAGAAGTGTTGAACCGTAAAAAAATTTGTAGAGAATTTGGGGGGGTTGTCATTTAAAAAAACATCTTTTATGAACTTTTAGTTGCCCGGGAATTGGTGTAGTGAATGTTGCATTCCAGTGGCCCTTAAGACATGCGTTTAGCTATTTTGGTGTTCTGTTGACAACTTATTGTCTTTTCCCTCTAAAAAGTGTTTATGTAGTTATTGTAACTCTATGTTTTCATAACACCATTTTATGCTTTTAAAAACTTGTCCCTTTATTTTGCAATACCTAAAATTAATAAAAGCTGTATGTCTTCAGATCCTTGAGTGTCGTATTTTATCTCACTTCCCCTTTTCGGCGCCTTTAAAATATAATCTTCATTCCTGCAGGGGGGGGGGGCCAATTTTTTTTTTTTTTTTTTTTTTATTTTTTTTTTTTTTTTTTTTTTTTTTTTTTTTTTTTTTTTTTTTTTTTTTTTTTTTTTCTTTTTTTTTTTTTTTGGGGTAAAAAAAAAAATTTTTTTTTTTTTTTTTTTTTTTAAATTTTTTTTTTTTTTTTTGTTTTTTTTTTTTTTTTTTTTTTTTACCTCAGCTGCGTCTTTTGGTGATGTTAGGCAAAGCCACTTGGGACCCGGTAGACTAGGAATCTTCGGGTTCACTGTTGGCTTGGCAGGGGGAGCATATAGCAGAGCAGTGGTACTTGCTTCTGTCTCGATGGGGTTACACGTTTGCAGTGTGACGCATGGGTCCACGTTCCTCTTCCTTCGATTTTCACACTTGAAGGAGGGGGGTCATCAGAATTAAATGCCCGGGGCCCACCTTTCGAAAAAGAACCAAACGAAAAAAATTTTGAAAAATCATCCCATATCTCCGGGTTTTTGACGTTGTGACAGGAAGAGTAGGGACAGGGTTGCAGGCCCCCTACTTGATGATGCAAAACCCTTTTAAATTGTTTTTGTAGTTGAGCCATAGTCCCCAAAAAAGAGTTGTTTAAAAAGAATTTCAGTTCTGGAGGGAGAGTGAGTGATTAGGCAATTTCCAAAAAAATTCATAAGGTGAAATTGAAGTACCCTCTGGGGGGGGTATGTATTCCTAAAACAAGAGGTTTTTAAAAATCTGGGGCCCCCTCTAACAGTCTCTTTGCAACATTTGGCTAAATATCTTGTGGGTACCAAATATAAATACTGTTTCATTTAATCTTAGCATAAATGGGGTGTAATACATTACCCTGAGTGTAAGTAAGTCTCTGATTACTTGGCAACCTATGGGGAAGAATAAAATTTTAAAAACAAACCAAGACATACAATAATCTTTTTTTCCTTTGGTAGTGTCTACCTGTAGGATTTGGAAAGGGCCCTTGGTTATGGGAGGTGTGAAAGGTAAAGCTCTCACTGTCCACCCGCACTCTGTGGAGGTACTCTGGAGGGCAACTTCCGCTTTTGCAGTGAAACCTTGTGCACACCAGTGTGTGGGGACCCCAAATTTCGCTCGCTGTCTTCCCACAAGGGTAGCTTAGCTACGTTGTCAGGAAATTTTTTGGGGTCCCCTGGGTTCCCTTTACTGTCCATAGCCTCTGAAATTGGGGGCACCCCATAACCTTCCCCGGCCCTTTTTCCCTTGGGGATCAAATTTGGGAAAAAAAAGTTTACAAAGTTCAAGTAAAGACACAGTTATTTTTTTGAAATAGCGCTTAAAATTTCACAACAGCTGTTCTTTCAGAATAGGGTTCTCCAATAACACAGTAAACTCTTTTGCATAGCTCGTACTCAAAAATTTAAAAACAAAAATCTTTTTTCAAAAAAATAAATCAGGGGAAAAGTGTACTGTTTTCCTTCAGACAACTACAAGCTTTCAATAACAACTCTGGGTTCTCAAAATTTTTAAATTTCTTCAACTTTCTTCCTTTAAAACTGGGGGGCAGTGTTATGGGGCTCCCCCCCTCAATCTGCAAAAGCCCTCTCGCTCTCACTACCTCCTCTCTTGAATCATTGCAACAAATAACAAGGTTACTTCAAGCACCTGTGCAGGTGGTGGGTGTTGGATGTAAAAGGTGGAGAGAACAGGTCCCACCAGCAATTGGGCCCGTGAATTCAGGATACATAACAGAAAGGGAACCCCAAAATTCAAAAAGTGACCAAAAAATCGGGAGGTTTTTTCTACAACAATGCATCAGCCGCATGGCCTAAGGCATGGATGCATTCCTCTCTCAAAATGCTTTACACGGGGCCTAACTACCCTGCAGCTAGCTATCTTTTGGGGGCTTGAGCACAGTTGTCATGTACTTTTAAAGGCAAAACAAGTGAAGGCTTTGTGTAATCTAGTAACCCCCGACACCAGCACCCCTTTCACAGCAGCACTTCATTGCAAACCCCCAAAACAACAGAAAGTGCTATTTCAGGAATTATCCTGACCCGCCTAGGTCTTCCCCCCCGTTAATCGGGTAACTCCCAAATGCCCCCTTTTTAGAATATCACTACAAGTTCATTACTTTTGTGGTTTTTCAATACTTTTTTTTTTGGGCTGTACCCCCATCTAAAAGGTTTTGGGGGTAGTTCGAGGGGGAGCAGTGTCAGTGGTGTTAATGATGGGCTTGTCAGGTTTTTCTGGGTTCCCCCCGAAGCTAACAAATGCGTTTTGGCTTTACCCCATCCCAAATTTCAAAACATTTCAAAATTTTTTTCTGTTCTTTACAACAAGAAGCTTCTTCGTAAAGTCTCTAAATCCCATTTTCCTTCTTGAGGTAACTAGGTATCACAATCGCCATTTACTCCAAAAATAATTATGTCTACCGATAATTTTTTGCATATGGGGCAAAGGACTTCCTCCGATATAGGGTGTTTATCCATCTGGGGGGACATCAGACTTTTTTCTGCAAGTTGATGAACATTCCCCAGTTTTGAAGTCCTTAAAAAACCCAAAGGGAAATTTCCCACCCGCAGATGGACTAAAAAAACTGTTTATAGCCCCCTTAATACCCTTCACTGAGGCACTCCTTGCTCCATGGGCACTTTTTATATTACTTAAAAAAGTTTGAGCAAAGTGGGGATTGTTAGTACCTTTTTTTAATCATACAATAAAATGACAATTCTCAATGAATGTAATACTTTACTTCTAGCAGACTTATTATAGTAAAAAAGTTATAATAACAGCAAGGAAATATTTATGTGCAAAAAAAACAATATTTCAAACCAAAAAAAGAAGGAAAAAAATAATAGCAACAAAAAACAAATTTAAAGTGCATACACAATCAAACCCAAACCCTTGAAGTAAACAAAAATTTTCTCACCCTTGAGGCAGCCGCCCCTAAGGGGAAAAAAACACAGAGAAGACAAAAAAAAAAAAAACCCAGTCAATAAGATCACTGATAAAGACAACAAAACAAAATTCAGTAACAAAACAATAACTTTTTTCACTTTTAAACAACACTGCAAATTGGACAAATTTTTTATCTAACCTTAATTTTTTACGCTTAAAAAAACTTTTTAAATCTAAACTATAAACCAAATTGATCATGGGAGAGGGAAAATAGAGAAACCTCACTCACTCCAAACGATTAACAGGATCCAAACCTTTTTGAGAGAAGCTATGGGTTTGTGTGGGCAAAAGCTCAAAGTGCTAGCAACCCAGGTTTCTCAAAACAAAAAGGGGGTTTGGTACCCGTTTTTACTCTGGGGATGTTTTTTTGTCCCTTCACGGGACCAAAATGATGTGATATTTTCTTAGATCTCTGTCTCCCCCGGGCCCTTAAATTTTCTTTTAAACTGGGGATTTTATTTAAAAGATTGAACCTTTATTTGGACTGAATGATTTTTAAAGGGGATAGGGGTGTAAACAGAGAAGGTAGGGATATTCAATCCAATCAAAGATAAGAATAATAAGAATAGGTTACAATCCAAACATTGCTTTAAAGTAAAGAAACCATTTTAATTATTAAAAATCAAAGACACCCCCCATCTACCAAAAAAAAAATGATATCTGACATTGCCTTTTACCCCTAATCTAATAACTTAAAAAGCAAGCATGACCTGTTATTCAAATGCCACGGGCAACCAAATCCTTTAGACCCAAAAATTATGATGTAGGGGAAAAGAACAGTCCTTTATCCTAGTCAGAAATTCATTAAAAATATTAACAAAGATTTAAGTTTGAAGAAGACAAGATGGATGCCATAAATTAAAATGATTATCAAACTATCAAACTTATATTCAATTCTGTTTCAATACCAATTTGGGTAATATCATTGGATTATTATTATTGTTTTTTCTACTGCTTTGATTCCACCTATTATGTGTTGTGATACATTTATATTTCATTATGAAATTGCTGCTATTTATTATTAGGGATTATTTATTGCACTTGCACTTTATGAAAGTCCCTTATTGTATATTTAATATATATATATTGTGTTTTTCACATTTGTTACACCTCTTGATGTACTTTGTTGATATATTTGGTATACTTAATTCATGTTAGTGTAAGTTCACATGGCTTATTTGCAGGGCGTAGTTACGCCCCGCAATTATGCCGTGTGGACGGGGGCGGGAGCGGGGGGCCGGAACCTCGGCGGCCCATAAACATTCATTACCAGTGGCGCGTATACGCAGGTAGAGGAGACGTAATCCATAGTTCTCTATGAGAACTGTGGATTACCATAATGACTGGGACGTATTCCAGCCGTAATTCGCACACTACGGCGCGTAATTACGGACTGAAATATGTCCCATTTTAAGCCGTGTGAACATAGCCTTAGTGTGGACTGATATTTTCATTATATATAACTGAGAACATTACCCTTTTGGTACTGTCTTTCCCCATTACTGTATTTTTAATATGTTGTGATATACATTTTATCTGAATTTTTTGTATCAATAAAAATGTATTTTATAGACATTTTTTCTTCTGATTGTAGTAGCTTTTGATTTTCAGTGAGTTAATAGGAAGTTTATTATTATATGGTTTCTTTTCTGTGGGTCATTAAAGAAGGTAAAGGT
Source organism: Phyllomedusa bahiana (assembly GCA_025379985.1). Classification (NCBI taxonomy): domain Eukaryota; kingdom Metazoa; phylum Chordata; class Amphibia; order Anura; family Hylidae; genus Phyllomedusa; species Phyllomedusa bahiana. The sequence continues at coordinate 6,326 of JAODAL010027078.1, read as the reverse complement.
TAAAGGTGCCGGACTGGCCAAGCATCTAAACTCTATCAAGCGTCTGTGGGGCATCCTCAAATGCAAGGTGGAGGAGCACAAGGTCTCTAACATTCACCAGCTCCGTGATGTCATCATGGAGGAGTGGAAGAGGATCCCAGTGGCTACAACCTCTGAAGCTCTAGTGACCTCCATGCCCAAGAGGGTTAAAGGGAATGTGTCATCAAAAAATGACTTATTGTTTAACTCAAATTTTTATGTTAAACACATTTTGTAGGAATTTTTGGTTATGTTTTTTTAAATTTTCCAGATCACTTTCAGTATTTTTTTAATAATAATTCTTAAGTCCTGTAGTTTTCACTTTAGCCACTAACCGTAATAATTGTCTGACACTTCCTGTTCTGTTTAGAGAGCTTTTCCGCAGTGTGCTCATTATCAGTAAAAGCAGGGTCAGGCTGAAAGGAGACACCATTGTGTACAGATAACACAGAATCCACCAGTCACAAGAGGAGATGTCACAGTTCACCCTCTCCGATCCCTTCACAGTGAAAACTATCTTATAGACCACAGGTGTCAAACTGCCGGCCCTCCAGCTGTTGGGAAACTACACCTCCCATCATGCAGTTGTATAATCTATAACAGTGGGCATGATGGGAGTTGTAGTTTCCCAACAGCTGGAGGGCCGGCAGTTTGACACCCCTGCTATAGACGTTTATGGGACAGAAACTGTCTTAAGAATCCTATGGGCATGAAGCTGCTGTAAAGTATCTCTCTGACTGCTGTTAAAGCAGTGCAAGCAAGAATGTCTTCCCCACAATCATATATAGACGGCCGAATAGAGAAATCTACAACCAGGAAATAAAAACGACTGAGAGGAGAAGAATATGGATCAGGGTCTTGATTTAATAAGTAAAAAAAAAAAAAATTGGCGACAGATTCCCTTTAAGGCAGTGCTGGAAAATAATGACAGCAACAAAAAATATTGACACTTTGGGCACAACTTGTCCATTTTCACTTAGTTGTGTAATCACTTTTGTTGCCAGCAGTTTAGACATTGATGACTGTGTGTTGAATTATTTTGAGGGAACACCGAATTTACACTGTCATACAAGCTGCACACTGACTACTTTATATTGAATCTGCAGTGTTGTCCCATGAAAAGATATAATACAATAGTTATAAAAATGTGAGGGGTGTAATCACTTTTGTGAGATACTGTAACACTGTTTAGTTAGTGCTCAGACAAGCAAGAGTTTGTTTGCTTTTTATTTTGTACCTGTTTTATGCTGCACCTGCATTTATGTTAAATAAAATACGGAAGCATCCGTATTTGGACTAAAGACCCTGTCTGTGCTTTTATGAAAGATGAACTTTGCTATGATCCCAGAGCTGTAATCGCTCACAATATGTAAAACCATAGAATTAACAGAGGTTGCACTTTCTTTTTCTCATGACTGTACATTTGGTTAGGGTAATGATTAAGATAAAAGATAATGGTTTTTGCATAAACCCAATAAATGTAACATCCTTTTTATTATCACAATGTATAATGTTTATCAATATAGTAACACTGAGGGGAATAACACGATATGATGAAAGGAGTGAAATACCTTGGCTGTAATGCAATCAGTAGAATGGCAATGCTGGGTACAGCACTCCTCCTGGCCACCTGCACAAAAACTGTCAACAGCTCTAGGTAGTGACTGAAAGATTACCAGTGCTGGATATGATCATGTTACATGCATGTTGCATGCAATACAGTCACCACATGTCTCTGACCTGTATGGCCCACTGCTGTTATACTGTACTGATATTATACAACCGAAGACTTTAATATAAATATTTCACTTTAACCACAGGTCACACATTGAAATAAAAAGAGCCCTACCCAGAGCTGTTCCTTAGTTACTTTAAACAAACCTACCATCTGACATTTTCAATAGCCTCTGATGGTCTTGAATCTTTCTGGTGCAGCTTGAAAAGTGACATTCTGACCAAAATACATTTCCATCAAAGGTATGTCTTTTTTCCTGTAGTTTGGTATGACACATGATTGTTAGTATTTTTGCTCCACACTGTCAGTTTTCCCCAGTATTGTACTTTAATAGTATACTTCATGGTATTTCTGCATGTTATAAAGTGATGGTGATGGCATACCACTAAAATATGCCATCATTTTATGACTGGTTGGTGTCCTTCCTATGGTTTCCCCACCAATCCTGAGAACAAAAGGGCCGTTGCTTCTACACTGTATATACAGATCGGTGTCGCAGGTGGCATTATGCAGGGGTGTCATCATATATCCTGCGAAACTGAGTCTCCTAGGCAGCGTCCCGGCGATAACTAGGGAAAAAAAATGAAGGAGCACAGGAATCAGCCCCCTTTGATTGTAAAGTAATTGTGTACACTACTAATAAATTTGAAAGAAATTTAAAAAATAGATAAATAGATATTAAAAAAAATAAATTTAAGGATAAAGGTAAAAAATAAAATGTGGGCCCTCCTTTTAATGTTATCACTACATTCCAGAACACAGTGCAGAAGAGCAAATGTTTTTTCTGTCCTACTATCATTTTGCTTCTAAGGCTATGTTCACACGGCTTAACTGCGGGATGTAATTACGCCCTGCAATTACGCCGTGTGGACGGGGGCGGGAGCGGGGGAGTGAGCGGGGGGCCGGCACTTTGCCGGCCCATTGACTTGCATTACCAGCAGCGTGTATACGCCACTGGTAATTCACATGTCACTTATCTCCCCGCCCGGCGGATTCACCGAGCGGGAAGAGGAGACGTAATCCATAGTTCTCTATGAGAACTGTCGATTACCGTAATGACTGGGCCGTTTTCAGCCCGGAATATGCGCACTCCGGCGTGTAATTACGGACCGAAATACGGCCCATTTTAAGCCGTGTGAACATGGCCTAAAAGTGAAGACTTTCGACTGGACTAGTGTGCCACTCCCTAAAACTGTCTCTGTAGAGAAGAGTGGTGTGACCCTCAGGGCAGTTATATTCTCCCTTCTTTACTTGGACTTTCTGAGCAGCCTTCTGCCCCTCTATTGCTATCTCTATTGACCCTATAAAAGGTACAGTGTTTGCCTGTACAGAATGTACACTATTGGAAAGGCCTGTGGTGGTGCTTATAAATGTGTACATCCCATACAGGCAATAAATGATATACAAAGGCATATCAAGTGAAAGTACATAGCAGAACTGCTATGTACTGGTCTCTATGGTAACTGTCAATCACTATGCCCAGCCATGCCCACAGGGGCATGGTGACGTCACATAAGCCCAGAAGTGTTTCTTATACTCCCGGACTGTGATGTGAGGCATCAACAGCCACAATCGCGCCACGGCTGCTGCTGCTGCAGGGGGACAGAGGGAGCTCCCTCCTTCTGTCTTTCCCTTAGCTGTCGCAATTGCAATAGATCATGGCAGCTAAGGGTCTTATGTCACGATCGTGCAGGCCCCGCTTGAGAGCCTGCAAAATGCCCAGGACGTGCCGGTATATCCATTTGCGGAAGTCACTTCCCGCTAGGAGTCAAATGTCGTGAAGGGGTTAAATATTGAATAATTAAACATGTCTTGATGGTTCTGGCTCAGAACAATTTTGTTTCACCAAACTGTGTGAGTCACCTTAGCTCTCTTGCGGCAGCCAGCTGGCCAACAACAGACAATTATTTGGTACACTTTTGCCTTAGTATTATTGTCTCAATGCATTTGAAATAAAAAAAAACAGTGGAGTTGATTTTTGCGGCCCAATTTTCAACAATTACTCCTTGTAAATGTGTTTCGGTTCATAAATATTTCTGGGAGGCCTTGTGTCCGCATCTCTCTTCAGGTCATGCTTCAGCATCTTAATACACAAAACACAGCAGCACACAGCAGGCACTAAAACCACTGCAAACATTGAACCATACCTCCCCACCAGGGCCACCCTCAGAAATTTCAGGACCCCATACAGCTGAAGCATCTGGGCCCCACACCTGTCCCTTTCAAATCCTGGGCCACCTCCCCTCCCCTCCCCCCCCTCCCACACCCCACACCACAAAAAAAGAAAAAAAAAAATCTGGGTCCCCAAACAAAAAAAAAAAAAATAATACAATTACGCGATGAACTTGCAACAGGAAGAAAGATCCAGTGAGGTTTGCTAAAAGCAGGTGTATTTTTTGTGTATTTACCATAAACAGAAGCATTAAAAAGTGCTGGGCAGGTCAGGTTGGAGGCTGGACATGGCAGGGGGAGGCTGGACATGGCAAGGGGAGGCTGGGCAGTACAGGGCAGGGGGAGGCTGAACATGGCAGGGGGAGGCTATGCAGCATAGAGGCGTGGCTGGACGTGGCAGGGGGAGGCTGGACATGGCAGGGGGAGGCCCTGGACATGGCAGGGGGAGGCTGGGCATAGCATGGGGGGGGAGGCTGGGCAGTACAGGGGCGGGTGTGGGGGGAAGGGCCCGGGGAGGCTTATGCAGAAATAGAGGCGAGGCTGGACATGGCAGGGGGAGGCTGGGCAGTACAGAGCAGGGGGAGGCTGGGCATAGCAGGGGGAGGCTGGACAGTACAGGGGGAGGCTGGGCATAGCGGGGGCCGATCCCGGTCATAGCACAGGGGAAGTAAGTGGGCAAAACTTCAGGACCTAATGGGGTGAGCGGGGTGACCGGAGGCCACGGGCCCCCTCACACGCCGGCCGGGTAACACAAATGTAGCGTCGGCGGCTATACTGCGCACGCTAGTCTTTACTGTGAAATAAGGGGCCTGGCTTGCAGCGCGCCCCCCTTATTTCACCGGTCCTGTACAGGAGTATGGCTGTATTTGTAAGGGCGGCCTGTCCCCACCATAACAATTTTAAACGTGACTTCCCAAATTAGAGGCAATATCCAACTGTCCCGGGGAGGGAAGCTCAAAGTCCTGGCTCTCCACTCAGAGACCGTAGGTAGGTAAGGCTATGCCTTCCTCACTGTACGGGCCACAACCTGCACACACTGCTTCTATGGGCACCCCCAAAACAGCATCCAAACCGCCTAAAGCACGGTCCCAGTACATTATCATTGATATCTTTGAAAAACCGCTCCTAGTTCACACAGCGCGGTTTTTTACTTGTGTTTTCAAGTGTTTTTACTGATGGCCTAAGACACAGGAGGCTGGTGGTGTTGCCCCCTGATGTTACTGTCACTGTACTGAGTCCCCCTCATATATTGCACTGACCCATCCTTATGTTTCACTGTACTGACCCCCCTTACTTGTACTTGTCCCTGGTTTTGAAAACTGTCTGTAAACCAGGTGTCAACTTTTTAAAATGGACCTTAATTTGGGAAAACCCGTTTCAGTGATCCCCACTGAGACAAACATTGAGCATGTTTATTTCTCCGCCTGGTTTTCGGGTGGAATATGAACATCTCAATTTCGAGGTGGGGGGCTTTCCTCAGCAAACGACAGAGAAAAAGCTGTCCCCCGGCGGCCGTGTGCATGGCCGCAAAACAGTGCAATACCGGTCGGATAATCTGACCAGTATTTGCGCTGTGCCGTGTGAATGGCCCCTAACTGTACTAAGACCTCTTATGTGCCTGTCCCTTTTCTGACCCCCGTTTTGTCTGTCCCTGTACTGATTCCCCTTATATGTTACTGTACTGAGCCCCCACCGTATGTGTCACTGTACTGACCCCCGTTATGTGTCTATCACTGTACTTATCTCCCCTAGGTATCACTGTACTGAGCCGCCCCGTGGGTGGCTGTCACTGAATTTACCACACTCTCCCTCATGTGCCTGTCACTGAACTGACCACCCCTCATGTGCCTGTCACTGTGCTAACCTCCCCCATGTGCCTGTCACTAAACTGACCCCGTTATGTGCCTTTCACTGTAGTGAGCCCCCCTCATGTGCCTGTCACTGTAAGTCATGTCACCACATACCTCCCATCCATTCTAAATCCTGAGGGACATTCCTGGATTTCGTGGGCTGTCTGTGATGGGCATGCTGAGGTATGTCCCAGGGACCCAGGGCAAATGCAGATGTGCAATCTGTGAGAGCATACTTTCCATATATCCCAATCTCTTGCCGGGAGAGCTGGCAAGTCTAGCCGTTGGCAAGTGCTGGTGCACTGAAGGCAATGGCACCAGGGAAACATCATGAGATGCTTTCTTAATGTTACTGATCGAAGACGGTCTACCATGCCCCCGCAAATAGACTATGTAGTCAAGTTGCGGTGGCGTGTACAGGTTCTCCTCCAACAAGCAAGGTAGATGACTTTGCTCCCTCCCTGCCCCCTCCCTCCTCATTGCCTTCCCAGCTGTCCTGGACACGGATGGGTATCATGTTCAGTGGGACCCCCTCCCCCCAAGAAAACCCA
>JAODAL010027077.1:0-55572 GCA_025379985.1 Phyllomedusa bahiana | reverse complement strand
AAGAAAACGGGTTTTTTATGAGTGTTGTGCCTCTATACTAGATCGCACAACACCATCAGGTGAGCACCTTAATTATTTGATTTTTATTATACATCAGACGTTCTTTCACATAGAGCGCCATCTCCTTTTTTCTTTTTATTCTATATTTTGATCTTTTTGATACTGTTACATTGATTCATTATGTGTTACATTGTGTTACATATTGATACATTGATTCATTGTTACTTTGTGATTTATTGAGTTACTTTGTAATGCCTTCTATTACCTTGTAATACTTTGTGTTACATTGTGTTTTAGTCATTCCACATCACCCTCCACCCAGGGTTGTACTTGGCTTTGTCTCAAAATTTTCCCCTACACCTCTCTCTTTGAATGCCCTAAAGCTAATCCTCAAAAATGTCCATAAGCTACAATTGACCCTAAAACAGCAATCAGCTTTAAGACCCAGAGACTCCCTTGGCCCCATGTAGCAGATCTGTCAGTTGAAGCTTATTGATGGTTTCTATTCAGCTTTTCCAGTCTCCTGCCTACTGTAGTACTAGAAGTTATTGATGAACTGTACATTTTAGCCTCCAGATTAACATCATTGTATCAAGTCATAAAGTGTCCTAAATACTGATGGATTCCCGGAAGCGATGAAATTAAATTATATTATTTCTGCTCAAGACATAATACCAATAAGCATAAGGCCAGCTCCTCCTGGAGGTTCAGAAGCCTCAACACCCCAAATCTCATCCATGTACTGCACAGGGAAGGATAGCAGAACTCCATTCAAGTGAATATACAACAGGGAGCAATACCAGACTAGCTCATATTGTGGGTCTCAGTAGTCATATGCAGGGGCGTAACTAGAAATGGCAGGGCCCCATAGCAAACTTTACATTGGGGCCCCTCCACACCATCCTTTAAAAAAAAAAAAAAGAATTAACTTATCATGTGTTCTGTCAAGAATGACAGAAAAAATAGTGTACACCAGACACATCCCGCACACGCCGCTCACATGCCGGTCACATCCCGCACACGCCACTCACACGCCGGTCACATCCCGCACACGCCACTCACATGCCGGTCACATCCCGCACACGCCACTCACATGCTGGTCACATCCCTACACACATATATACAGTCACATCCATACACACATATATACAGTCACATCCATACACACATATATACAGTCACATCCATACACATATATACAGTCACATCCATACACACTACAGACACACATATATACAGTCACATCCATACACACATATATACAGTCACATCCATACACACTACAGACACACATATATACAGTCACATCCATACACACTACAGACACACATATATACAGTCACATCCATACACACTACAGACACACATATATACAGTCACATCCATACACACATATACAGTCACATCCATACACACTACAGACACACATATATACAGTCACATCCATACACACTACAGACACACATATAAACAGTCACATCAGTACACAGTGCAGACACACATATATACAGTCACATCCACACACACATATATAAAGTCACATCCATACACACATATATACAGTCACATCCATACACACTACAGACACACATATATACAGTCACATCCATACACACATATATACAGTCACATCCATACACACTACAGACACACATATATACAGTCACATCCATACACACATATATACAGTCACATCCATACACACTACAGACACACATATATACAGTCACATCCATACACACATATATACAGTCACATCCACATCCATATACACACACTTACCTGTATGTAATGCAGCTGTCTCATTCAGTCCAGACGTCTTAGGAAGACACAGTGTGGGGAAGGAAAGGACACATGGCAGTAGCTTCCTGCTCTCAGCCAGCAGTGCAGACACCCCTCCTCCATTGTCCCGTCCCGACTGTGCCTGTGAGACACCGAGGGGGCCCACAAACAGTACAGAGAAGAGAGGGTGCTGGGGAAGCAGCTCTTTTAAAATACTTTTTAGCAGCTCCGTGGAGCTGTGAGGTGTTCCTGTTTGCTGCCGGCCGGGCCCCCAGGGAGTACGGGCCCAGTAGCAGTCGCTATGCCTGCTACGCCGGTAGTTCCGCCACTGGTCATATGCCAACAGATCAGAAAGGGTCCCGTTGATGCCATCACCCTCTGTTGTAATAAACCCCTTCTTAGAAGTTGTACAGGAAGCTATGGCTGCCTTCTTCCAAAACAGCATCACACCTGTGCATGGTTGTATATGGTACTGTAGCTTTTTTCTCCTGACCATGGCTCAGGCAGGAGCTTGGGGGACTGGGATATCACATGTTTTAAATGATGGGTGTTGATATTTTATTACTAATGGTAGAATTAAAAAAAAAGGGATGTGGCTGAGCTGCAATACCACATCCAACCTGTGACCATATGAGGGCGCTGTATTGGAAGGAAATCTATGCCCCTCTGCCCTGTGATAGATTTATTGACTCTCCTTGTCACAAGCTCTCAGCCAGCGTCATCTTTCGTCTAGAACACCCCAAGGGTCCTCGATTCCCATTCTCCTTCATCACAAGGAGGAAGCGGAAGGTCGTTCATCTCCGCTGCTAAAATAGTATGCAAGTGCATGAATAAGCGATGAAATCCATTATTTATTACACCTGATGTAAAGCAGCTCCTGGGAGTAGGAGGGGAGTCTAAGAGAAGGAGCTGATGAAATCCAGTCTGACCTCTCAGGCATCAGACTACAACTCCCCTGTTTGGTGAGTTTGACCTTCAACAGTGACTAAGGTCATTCCTCCCAAATCCCAGGCACAGACAGAGAAATGTGACTTTTGTCATAACCCAAAGTAGAAAGAAATGAAACCTTCAGAGGAGGTAAGAAAAGGAAAATGACAAAATATATCGCGCATGAAATATGGAGCCGCCGCCTGAACCTTCACGTCGGCAATAGTAAAAATCAACTAGTCATAAAATGCAACAAAGTGAGAAATGGATCCGATCGCGGATTCTCCCGTGATATTTGATGACCTCTTTGTTACAATGTCATCAGCTCACCCTCCACCACTGGGTCCTGTATACTGCTCTCGGGATTCTTCTCCTCCACTGCTGTAAACTACAACTTCGACAAGTTCTAGAGTGTAGTCCTTCACAATATGAGTGAGTTGTTTGTCTAGTTCCTGTTGTGCTCTGCCCAGGGAGTCCCTGAATCCCAGAGCCGCTTGCTGCTTTAGGGTCAGTTGTAGCTTAGGGACATTTTTGAGGGATAGCTTTATGGCCAGTTTTAGAGACAGAGGTTTTTGTGTTAGGGAAAGCCAAATGGCTAGATTTAGGGGCAGTTAGTTAACTTCAGTTATCACTAATTACTGTCTTGTTTCTGTATTGAACTCACATGTGAAATCTCCACCAACCACGCACTTGTCACAATCCCCCTACTGTCCATTTGTTGAATCTTCAATAGTAAAAATTAACTTATCATATAATGCAACAAAGTAAGAAATGGATCTGATTACAGATTCTTTTGTGATATTTGATGACCTCTACGTTACAATGTCATCTGATCCAGCTCGTCATCCACCGCATCCTGCATTCTGCTCTCTTAACTCTCATCCTTCATTGCTGCAAATTAAAATTTCCAGTATGTCTGAGAGCCCATGACATAGTCCTCTTAGTATCTTCTACATGTCACAAATTGTAGGAACTGTTTTTTTCTCACTTTCGTATTAGGACAGCAGGAGTTTCTGTGTTATGTCTGTCTTCTGTTGTGTGTGTTTGTTTGAAGTGGTTGCATGGCATTGGCTCAGCACCTGCCTGCAAACCTGGAGCTTGACGGTATGGCAGTTTTGCTGCAGAGTATACTGCAAGGTCTTGTCTACCCCTGATATGTCAAGTTATAGTTGCTTATAGTTTATTGACTATTTCCCTTGTGTCAAGATCTAGTATATTGTTGTTTCCTATATAAGTCCCATTTGGCCACATTTTGTGGTCTATAAGAATATTAGTTTGGTGTTTATCTAGTTCCTGCTGTACTCTGCCAAGCGAGTCTCTGCGTCCTACAGCTGATTGCTATTTTAGGGTCAGATGAAGAATAAGAACATTTATTGATGATTAGCTGTACTGCAATTTTTGGCGAGGTTTAGGGGAAAATTTTGAGAAGTTTGTTAAGGTCAGTTATCACTATAACTGTCTTGTTTGAACCAACATCTTCACCCACCATTCACTTGTTTTAGGGTTAGTTGTAGCTTAGGATATTTTTATGGGATAGCTTCAGGGTCAGGTTTAGGAACAGAGGTTCTGATGTCAGAGACAGCCAAAGGGTGAGGTTTAGGAAAAGATTTAGCCACACTTAGTTAGTGTCATTTATCACTATTACTGTCTTCTTTGAACCCATGGGCGACATGTATGATCGGGCTTTTCACCCGTTTTCTGCCGTATACTGCGCCTCCCAGCCCGAATCCCGCTGTCGGACGCGGGGATTCAGTGTTAGGCGCAGCGTTCGCCACTTTCGGCTGCGCCCCACATGAAGGGGCGGGCAATGGGCGCGGTGTGGGCGCGGGGTAGGCGTTCCGGGGCGGGACGCGGCGCGCTCGTATACTCCGAGGCATGTACGATGGCGAGTCGGCAAAGCGAGGCGCAGTGCAGCGCTCGGCAGCTCCGACAGGCAGACCTGGTTTATTTTGGTCTAAATCCTCCGGCAGAGGCGAAGTGAAGCAGGATCGGAACATGCGAGGAAGCAGATAGAAGATCGCGACAGAAATCTCGGCGCTCCGCTCCGTGCAGCAGGAGTATGATTCCGAAAAAATCGCCTTTATAAAGGCGGAAAACAGTGTCAGAAAAGAGCTGAACGTAAAAAATAAACATACTAAAAAAAAAAATCACTTTCCAACCATCTCGAACAGCGCAATATCCAGAAATAGGATATTTGAAATTGCCGGGAAATACAGTAATTCAAATTCTGAAACCTATTCTCATTGGTCGGCATAAACCGACCAATCAGAATAGGAGCGACAGTGGCCCATTCTAACCTATGGAGAAAAATTGACCAATCATATTCAAAGGCGGGACAGTTCAAAATACAGTAAAAATACAGAAACGAGCTGATTGGTTGAAGCGGCGGGGGCTCGTCCAGCTTAGCCAATCAGAGCGTGAGCTACTTTCTCATAGAGTTCTATGGGGAAAAGAAATTCCGAGCGAGCTCTGTTTGTGATTGGCTAAGTTAAAAGAGGCGCGGTTATTTGGACCAATGGGAGAGCGAGCGATGCTCCTATGGGTTTTCTAATGCAATCTGAAATAAAACTGTACATGGCCGAAATAAAATTATAACACTACAGAAGTTGTCCCAATGTGTATATAAAACAATGATAATATGGGGGTAACGAAAAAAAAATATTAAATCAATAAAATCCTGTTTATTTCTTTATTTTCATTGCACCCATACTATTGATCCTTGGCTAACGAAAATAAAGAAATAAACATGATTTTATTGAATTAATATTTTTATTTCGTTACCCCCATATTATCATTCGTTTTTATCAACCCAGTTTTAGGGTCAGTTATACCTTAGGCACATTTTCGAGGGATATCTCTAGAGTCAGTTTTATGGATAGAGGTTCTGATGTCAGAAACAGCTGTAAGGAAAGGTTTAAGGGAAGATTTAGGGACAGTTAGTTAGGATCAGTTATCACTATAGCGGTCTTGTTTGAACCTGCATCTTAACCAACCAGTGACCCTTTCAGGGAAACCATAATGCTGATATGGCCCTTGTTGAAAAAAAAAAAGTACATCTCTGCTCGAGGAGGGTGAAGTTCCTCCTTGGGTGGATGACATCAGAGACTTAGTTCTCTGTAGCCTATTAACTACTAGGTCTAAAAGCCAAGAAAACGCCCTGAGATGTGTATATCATGTGCAATAAGTGCTATCATGGGTGGTAATCTTAGGTGTGATCAGTAGAATATACTTTGGAGGCTCTGACTTCTTGGGCACTGGTGGTGGCATCTAATTTCAGCTGTCTACACAGAGTACAGAACTTCTCAGACTATTGATTTGATCATTTCCTTCACAGGAAGACAAGGTCTGAACTCACAGTGACATCAGTTGACGTGACTATGAATAAGGCTTGATGGGATCCAAAACTCTATAGAGAAGATTCATACCAGCCATGAGGGCATTTTCAAAGTGTACGTTACCATACAGTGTTATGTCACCTAAGCAGGCTCAGACTGGCTCAGAATAGAGCAGCGGAAAACCCCGATGGGCCCTTGAGCATGGTAGACCCCTGGAAATAACAGTCTTGAGTTGCTTTTCATGAAAGACGAAGAAGAAGAAGAAGAAGAAGAAGAAGAAGAAGAAGAAGAAGAAGAAGAAGAAGAAGAAGAGAAGAAGAAGAAGAACAGAAAGCAAGAGGCAGGATACAAGACTTACATACTGTAGTTTTAGGGTGGGCCCTAAGAATCAATTACACTGGTGGGCCCCTAGATTAGACTTGATTGGTAGGGCCTATGAATCAACTCTATTGGTGGGCACCAAGAATCAACTCGACTGTTGGGCCCTAAGAATCAACTCGACTGTTGGGCCCTAAGAATAAATTCCACTGGTGGGCCCTAAGAATAAATTCCACTGGTGGGCCTCATGATTCAATTCCTCTGGTGGGTTCCAAAAATCAACTCCATTGGTGGCTCCAAGAATCGGCTCCACTGGTGGGCTCCAAGATTCAACTCCACTGGTGGACCCCAAGAATCAACTCTACTGGTGGGCTCCAAGATTCAACTCCACTGGTGGACCCCAAGAATCAACTCTACTGGTGGGGCCTAAGAATAAACTCCACCTGTGGGCCCCAGGGATCTCCATCCGACACTGCATCTAAGGGGGGTGGCGCATGACACCCTGATGTAAAGAGTGTCCCGGTGTCATGCTGCTCCCTCTTGGTATAACTAGCGCAAGGATAGAGTTCCCTCCATATTCTAAAACTATTGTGTCTTCATATTAGAAGCTCCTTGCACCAGCTCTCAGTCATATCTTCAATTTCAGCTTCCGTTTATTTTCTAATAATGTGACGGCCAGATTTCCACTTTGGATGCATAAAATGAATGCGTTTAGAGAGGAGATTGCTTGCGCTCCACTTAATTAGCATCAGGAAGCAACGGGAGATGCAGGAGATTCATCAAGAAGCAGCCACTTGGTTGATTCTCGGAGCCGCCAGCGAGAGGAGGCGACGGAATACATAATGACCAATAAGTAACGTGCAGCAGAAGATAGGAGACGGGCATGAATAATGAAGATGTGAGCCACAGGCGACCCCCTTCCCTACCCAACCTTCGGGGGTGCACATACATATTCTCCAACATATTCTGGTCTTCTAGTGACTGGCTCAAGGGATGGTATTAACCCTTCCAAGACGCAGCTATTTTAGGATTTCATTTCTTACAATTTTTGATCCCCGTTTATATAGATGAATAAGGGCTTGTTCTTTGTAGAAAAAGTTGAGAAAGTTCCCAAAAAATTCCATATGTGGTGGAACATGAAAAGAAACAACCCACAATTACACTATTTTTGATGGTTCTGTTTTTATGGAGTTCACTGTCCAGCATAAATGACTTGCTATCTGTTCTCTGCAGGACGGTACGATGTCGGTGATACCAAATTTATTAAGTTTTCATGATGTTTTACTACTTTAAAAAAAATACAATCTTTAAAGAAAAAATGTATTGTCACAGTTCACGCCGCGGTCCCTGCCTTGGACCGCCATCGTGTCCGTGCCTGCCATGTCTCTGCTGGGGCTCCTGTGTAGGGTTCCTGGAAGCCTGTCTCTGCTGTATACTTGCCTGTCCTGTTGCTCTTGCTTCCTGGGGTCCTGTATGTGCTCTGCGCCTCCTCGGGCGCGTGCGGCAACTTCCTGCCCTTTATAGGTCCTCTGTCCTGTTCACCTTCCTCTTGACCCGTGACCCCTGGCTATAAGAGGAAGTTACTGTCTTTGCTCTGGGTCAGTCCATTGTTGTGTTGTACTGCTTTCCGAGAGGTTGTCCTTCTGAGCTCCTGTCAGCTTCTCAGGGCTGCTATCCTGGACTTAACCGCTGAGATGCTGGTTCAGTTCTTGCAGCCCATCAGAGCTCCTGACCACCTGCCTATCGTCTTCTGCTGTCCTTGCACCTGTCCAGTACCTGCTGTGTATCCTGCCGTTGTCCCTGTCCAGTACATGCTGAATACTGATGTTGCACCTGTTCTGGATCCTGTTGTATTCCTGCTGATGTGTACGTTTATTCCTGCTGAAACCTGCTCTGCATAAGTTTTCCAGATGTACCTGTCTACCACCGCTTTTGTGCCGGTGTTCCTGTCCTGCACCTCGGCTGTCACCGCAGGTAGACACGTCAGGGGTAGCGACCTGGGGGTTCCCCGCAGCAAAGTCTGCCTTGCTTTGCAGCGGGCTCCGGTGAAGACCGGGGGCCCCTTAGATTCCGCTGCCTGGCGTGGATCTCCATATACCGTCTCGCCTGCAGTGATCACAGTGGATCCACACCCGGATACCAGTGATCGGCGCCTCAGCGTACGTTGTTACCACCAGATCGTTACATGTATATTTTGTGTATTGCCATTTTCTGAGACCAAAACCTTCTTTCACAATTTTTCGTCCAGTTGAGCTGGGTGATGGTTGATTTTTTTATCTGGCGAGTTTTTATTGGTACCAGTTTGGAGCACGTGCTATGGGCAACAAAGAAAATCTTAGACCTAAAAAGTTTTCATACATGTCTCCATTAGTCTTCTCAGGGGACCTAAACATGTGGTCGCTGGTGCTCTCTACAGTAGTAGTGATGTCCTACAGTATTTAGTGATCTCATTGATACAAAGGTACAAAGACGCCGCCCAGGGAAGACTTTCATAAAGCCTCTGGCTGCCTTGGCAAGTGAATGGGACCCTGAAATTGTATCACGCCACTTGGGGTGCCCGTCTAATCACTTAGATGCTGCGGTTGGCTTCACCGTGGTGTCTAATTGGTTAAGTGCCTGGATTGGACCTTTCTCTGATCCTGGTAGCTAGTGGTGGTTTCTGACTCTAACAGCCGTCACCCACTGAGTATAGCGTGGACTCAACAAATAAACCCGCCCTTGAGTCTCCATGATGGATATATTCGTCATGGAGTGTTAAGGAGTTGAAAGCCAAATTATCTGAGTGATTGATTCAAGACTAATGCTGTGGTCTCCAACCTGTGGTACATCTGCTGTTGATGCTACAAACTGCCAGCATGTCCTGACTGCCTCAAGGCTATTAGGCCATGCTGAGGGCTGTGGTTTTGCTAAAAAGCTACGTGAAAGTGATCTCACAGTCTTGCTCCGCTACCACCGTGCTCTGCCTCTCCACAGCATTCACCTCAATAGCGGCGTCCTCCCTACCACCATCCCCCGTGGGCTGGGCACACAGGGTCCTGTTCTGATCCATGTGCTCCACTCTGGAGCCAGCTAGCTTTCTGGCCTCATCTTTCGATCTACTGCCGGGTCTGACCCTGTTTTCCACACTGCAAGAACTCTGTCTGCCCTGACCCCAGCCAAGACCTCTGCCTGCCTAAACCCAGCCAAGACCTCTGTCTGATTGACCCCAGCTAAGACCTCTGTCTGATTGACCCCAGCCAAGACCTCTGCCTGTCTGACCCCAGCCAAGAACTCTGCCTACCCTGACCCCAGCCAAGACCTCTGCCTGCCTGACCCCAGCCAAGATCTCTGCCTGACTGACCCCAGCCAAGAACTCTGCCTGCCTTGACCCCAGCCAAGACCTCTGCCTGCCTGACCCCAGCCAAGATTTCTGCTTGATTGACCCCAGCCAAGATTTCTGCCTGATTGACCCCAGCCAACAACTCTGCCTGCCTGACCCCAGCCAACAACTCTGCTGCCTGACCCCAACCAAGACCTCTGCCTGTATGACCCCAGCCAAGACCTCTGCCTGCCTGACTCCAGCCAAGACCTCTGCCTGAGTGACCCCAGCCAAGAACTCTGCCTGCCGGGACCCCAGCCAAGACGTCGGCCTGCCTGACTCCAGACAAGACCTCTGCCTGATTGACCCCAGCCAAGACCTCTGCCTGATTGACCCCAGCCAAGAACTGCCTGCCTGACCCCAGCCAAGAACTCTGCCTGCCCTGGCCCCAGCCAAGACCTCTGTCTGATTAACCCCAGCCAAGAACTGTGCCTGCCCTGGCCCCAGCCAAGACCTCTGCCTGCCTGACCCCAACCAAGACCTCTGTCTGATTGACCCCAGCCAAGAACTCTGCCTGCCTGACCCCAGCCAAGAACTCTGCCTGCCCTGGTCCCAGCCAAGACCTCTGTCTGATTAACCCCAGCCAATAACTGTGCCTGCCCTGGCCCCAGCCAAGACCTCTGCCTGCCTGACCCCAACCAAGACCTCTGTCTGATTGACCCCAGCCAAGAACTCTGCTGCCCTGTCCCCAGCCACGAACTCTTCCTGATTGTCCACAGCCAAGTCCTCTGCCTGGCCTGACCCCAGCCAAGACCTCTGCCTGCCCTGACCTCAGCCAAGACCTCTGTCTGCATGAGCCCCGGCCAAGACTTCTGCCTGACCCCAGCCAAGACCACTGCCTCCCTGACCCAGACAAGAACTTCCTGCAAAGACTCCAGCCAAGACCACCGTCTGATTGACCGCATCAAAGACCTCTGCCAGCCCTAACAGCAGCCAAGACCTCTGTCTGATTGACCCCAGCCAAGAACTCTGCCTGCCTGACCCCAGCCAAGAACTCTGCCTGCCCTGGCCCCAGCCAAGACCTCTGCCTGATTGACCTCAGCCAAGACCTCTGCCTGCCCTGACCCCAGCCAAGAACTCTGCCTGCCCTGACCCCAGCCAAGACCTCTGCCTGATTGATCCCAGCCAAGACCGCCGCCTCCCTGACCCCAGCCAAGACCGCTGCCTCCCTGACCCCAGCCAAGAACTCTGCCTGCACTGACTCCAGCCAAGACCTCCATCTGATTGACCCCAGCCAAGACCTCTGCCTGCCCTGACCTCAGCCAAGACCTCTGTCTGCCTGACCCCAGCCAATACCTCTGCCTGCCTGACCCCAGCCAAGATCTCTGCCTAATTGACCACAGCAAAGAACTTTACCTGCCCTGACCCAAACCAAGACCACTGCCTGCCTCACCCCAGCCAAGAACTCTGCCTGATTGACCCCAGCCAAGAACTCTACCTGCCCTGACCCAAACCAAGACCACTGCCTGATTGACCCCAGCCAAGACCTCTGCCTGATTGACCCCAGCCAAGACCTCTGCCTGATTGACACCAGCCAAGACCTCTGCCTGATTGACCACATTGGTTGTCTTCTGCTAGAGTAACACACCTGGATTTGTCAGCTGCTACTAGCAGCTTGGGAGTTCTCCGCAGTGCAGTCCAGACAAAGGGTTAAGACTAAGAGTCCCTTAGATTCTGCTCCAAACCAAAGAAGCCCAGTAGATTCATGTCTTCTAGATCTCATGTCTGGTGGTTACTGGACTAATGTCACTTTCAAGAGTGTTGCCAAAAAGTTGGAGATATAAGGAGGCTGGCGGTGAGATGAGGTGAGGTTTGTATGACCTAGAACAATGTAACATAGATTATAAAACGGATTGTACTTAGTAACAATGTAACAGGGTATAAAAATGGGTTGTACTTGGCAACAATGTGACATAATATAAAGCAGATTGTACTTAGTAACAATGTAACAGCGTATAAAACTGGTTGTACTTGGTAGCAATCCAATAGAGTATAAAACAAGGTGTGCTTGGTAACAATGTAATGGATATGAGACAGGTAGCACTTAGTAACAATGTAGCAGAATATTAAACAGGTTGTTCTTAGTAACAATGTAACGTAGCACTGACGCACTCTGCCTCTTGCTTTTTGGCTTTCTCCCTGAAAAGCAGCCTGCCGTGCCTGTGCCTACTAGTGGATTCCCCTGCTTCCTTAGGGACCAGTCCAAGCTAAGCCCATTGTCAGTTATAGGAATGTGAGCCTCTTCTCTGCGTGGGGCAGGAAACCCAAAAGTTAAGGTCAATGGAGAGCTCGAAAGTATCTTTTTTTTTTTCTTTTTTGGACCATGTTGGCTGCAGCAGGTAGGGCTCCAGCAGGTTAGGTATGCAGGAAGGGCCCCAGGTTGTAGGTAGGCAGTTTCTTTTTTTGTTCCCTTAGCAGTGGGGTGTGTGAGCTGCTGCTCAGCAATTAGCTGCACCTGTTAATTTTTCCCAGGTAGCATATAGGTCAGAGCTGCCTGCTACTGGGTTCAGTCTAGTCCAGCCATTGAGCTGTGAACATGCCCCAAAAATTGCAGAGGTTTTTTTTTTGAGTAAGTAATGTCCCATGTTTTGTGGCTGTGGCTTTTTTGCATACTAGTGTGAACAGGTATTAAATTAATATGCAGTTTTTGGTGTTTTTTGTTCCCCTAGCAGTGGGGTGTGTGAGCTGCTGCTCAGCAATTAGCTGCACCTGTTAATTTTTCCAGGTAGCATATAGGTCAGAGCTGCCTGCTACTGGGTTCAGTCTAGTCCAGCCATTGAGCTGTGAACATGCCCCAAAAATTGCAGAGTTTTTTTTTTGAGTAAGTAATGTCCCTGTTACAATCTAGAGCAGGTTAGAGTCTTAAGTTGTGACTATGGGTACATGTTTGTAGGAAGCGTAGTCGGCAAGCCAGAGGTCGGTAACGTGCGGGCAGTTTCAGTCTTTGAGGAGCAGGCAGCAATCAACATCGGTAAGGAAAGCAAGGGTCAAAGCACAATAGAGTAGACAGCTAAACTGGACAGGAGCAAGATCAGCGGGGCACAATAACCTCACAAGGAGTAAGTTTCAAGGCTGGGCTTTAATAGGAAGTTCATGGGTGGAGCAACATGAGGTCACAGGGCAAGGCTGGAAAAACAGGGAACTAACAAGGTTCAGCACTTGAGCTGTCTAAAGGACTAGATAGCTCAGTGAGCAGGGCTATGGTCTGGGATGCAAGGGACCAGGAGATCAAATCCTGACAGTCCCATTTTTTGTGGCTGTGGCTTTTTTGCATACTGGTGTGAAAAGGTATTAAATTAATGTGCAGTTTTGGGTTTTTTTTTTTTGTTCCCCTAGCAGTGGGGTGTGTGAGCTACTGCTCAGCAATTAGCTGCACCTGTTAATTCTTCCCAGGTAGCATATAGGTCAGAGCTGTCTGCTACTGGGTTCATTCTAGTCCAGCCATTGAGCTGTGAATATGCCCCAAAAATTGCAGAGTTTTTTTGAGTAAGTAATGTCCCATTTTTTGTGTGTGTTTATTCTGTAAATTGTTAGTGTAGGGACTCGCAAGACATGAGGACTGTTGACACCGGTTGCGAGCTTGTGTATTGGGCTCCTGTACCAACTAATACCTCATATTTAACACTTTTACAGTATGTCATATTTTTTATCTGCCCAACAGTGCTGGGGGGCGGAGGGTGCCTGTGTTTTGTGTTGGACACCTAGAAAGTGCTGGGCAGCCCGCCTAATCTAATAGTATAGGTGTCACTAATAGGTTGTACGCGAGCATGGTGTACCACACATATCTGTATTTGTGGCACCCGTCTGTATCACCTTATTTATATATAATTGTAGTACCAGCAGCCACCGCCTTCATGCATGGAGGGCATGTGAGTGGTTGTTTTATTGGTATTTTTGCATTTTTGCAGTCTCCCCGTGCATTAGACTGTGGCTTTTTTGCATACTGGTGTGAACAGGTATTAAATTAATGTGCAGTTTTTGTTTTTTTGTTCGCCTAGCAGTGGGGTGTGGGAGCTGCTGCTCAGCAATTAGCTGCACCTGTTAATTTTTCTCAGGTAGCATATAGGTCAGAGCTGCCTGCTACTGGGTTCAGTCTAGTAAAGCCATTGAACTGTGAATATGGCCCAAAAAATTGTAGTGTTTTTTTGAGTAGGTATACAGGGCCCTTGGAAAGTAGAGCTCCAGCAGGTTAGGTATTCAGAAAGTGCCACAGGTGGTCGGTAGGTAGGTATACAGGGCCCTAGGTGGATAGAGAGGTAGGACTACAGCAAGTTAGGTATGCAGGACAGGCCCCAAGTGGTAGGTAGGTATACAGGGCCCTAGGTGGATAGGGAGGTAGGGCTCCAGCAGTTTAGGTATGCAGGAGGCCATAGGTTGTAGGTAGGTATACAGGGCCCTAGGTGGATAGGGAGGTAGGGCTCCAGCAGTTTAGGCATGCAGGAGGGCCCCAGGTTGTAGGTAGGTATAGGGCCAGTGAAAGATAGGTTCTGGTATGCAACACCCCATGGTAGGTAATCATGGCCTAGTGGAAAAGTCCAACATTTTTAGTATTCTAGATAAATTCCTTTAGGAATAGGATGCCGCCCAATGTGGGTATAGTAGTTTCCTTTAGGCATCAGAAAGCCCTGTAGTGGTAATATCCCTAATAATCTGGCAGGCTTGTTGCAACTCCTGGACCCAACTAACATGCACTATGCATGTCAATAGTTTTTAGTTTGTTTTGGTTCGTAATAAATTCCCATGATGGTTTCCTTGGTTGGCCAAGGTGTTGACTGGAAAGCTCATACTTATTTTACATCTTCCCTTCCTTGTCTGTCATTTCTTTACTTTGAATCTTTATTCTACCCTTTCCATTTTTATGAGATGAATGATCAGTTTTTTTTTGGAGAAAAGTCCAAGGGTGAGGAAAAAAATCTGTGTAATCCAAAAGAGATCCTTCCCAAATAAGTCCTAACTTTTAATATATCTGCAACATAAAATATTATACAAGAAAACCTAAATGCTGATAGGGAGCGGCTTCTATCATCTATCACAGATATATGTTGGGGTTCAGGGATACCCCGCGTGACTTCTTCTGTCCAAATTGAACACTGATTGCCGGCGTGAAGAAATGACACCAAACACAGAGAGCTGGTATGACTTCCTCCTGAGTGTGTAGCAAGTGCAGACTGACTCAGCCTTTATTACACATACAATGGATTTACAAATTGCTTTCAGGGGCGTGGTTAAGTTCCATTGTTTCTTGCATTCATCAGGAATGTGGCACTAGTTGATTGGTTCTCCAGATATGGCTATGGTTTCCACCTAGATCCATGGTGCCTCGTGGTGGGGTGTGGTCTAGGAAACAGGCGCCATTTTGGAGTATCTCTGTTGTTTTCAGCTAAGCTTATATATGTGTAATAATGTTTTGTACCACGAACAGCATTAGAAAAAAATGTATAGAAAAATATATATATTTCCCTTCACAGGGGGAAGCTCCAATGGACGTATATACACCATCTATACTTTCCCTAATGGCCACTCACCCTACTGAGCCCTTAGTGGAATAACCGTCCCGATAAGGACGGCCCTGCAGTGCTTGAAAACATAAATGCTGATAGGGATCGGCTTCTATAATATATCACACATGAAGGGGAATCTCCAATGGGCATATATACACCATCTATGCTTTCCCTAGTGGCCACTCACCCTACTGAGCCCTTACCGGAGTAACTGTCCCTATAAGGACGGCCCTGCAGTGCTTGAAAACCTAAATGCTGATAGGGACCAGCTTCTATCATGTATCACACATGAAGAGGAAGCTCCAATGGGTATATATACACCATCTATTCTTTCCCTAGTGGCCACTCACCCTACTGAGCCCTTACCGGAGTAACTGTCCCTATAAGGACGGCCCTGCAGTGCTTGAAAACCTAAATGCTGATAGGGACCAGCTTCTATCATGTATCACACATGAAGAGGAAGCTCCAATGGGCATATATACACCATCTATGCTTTCCCTAATGGCCACTCACCCTACTGAGCCCTTAGTGGAATAACCGACCCTGTCTGATTGTCCCTAGGTAAACCTATCCAGTAAACAAGTATACCCAACAAGTAAGTAAATGCCACCATGATGAACCCTCCTACTGTTCTGCATCCTCTCCTTCCATTTTGTGTTAATTTCCTGGAATCTTTTTGTCCTTCCATGAATGATCAGTTTTTTTTTAATGTAATCCTATATTTGTATAATAATGCACTGTGGGAATTTTTCGACGTCCTCTATCTGCTGGGTGCTCACGCTGAATAATAATGTTCTGCTGTGCCAGATGAAGCCACCTATGACCTGTGTTATTTTTACATTTGGGAGATAATAGAAGAAAACTTAGAAATCCTCCACTCGCGTCTCGCTCCCTGGTTAAGATGCTAATTCCTGCTTGAGTAGAGCTGTCTTTCGAATTCAGTGGAGGAAAATGTGCGGCACCTCCAATGCGTCATTGAAAATTTACAATGAGGGCTCCATGTTAGCATGAAAATATCCTGTCTCCACCATGGAGCTGTGGCCACAGGTGAGAAGTGATGGTCTGTAGGATTTATACAAACACAGTGCCGACCCATTGACCCTCCGCGTCGCAACAAACTCGATTCACCAACAAGTCTGCATTCCAACAAACTCCATTCCAACAAGGAATTTTGGCATCTTCTCCTGGTCGATGGTTCATGATGATTTGCATAGCATTCTGGGAAATTTTTCCTATCAAATCGTACATGCACAGACAATTGTAATGAATGGGAAATGCTACATGAAGACCTCCATGGTTCTTCATCATCTCAACTGAAACCATAAAGCTCTTGGAGTTGGGGCTACAGTAAAAGGTAAGCTTGGCAAAACAGAAGGGACAAATGTCCCAACTCATAGGTTAAATTTAAGGCCTAACACTTTATATTGTGTAACCCATGAAAGCTTAGATCCAGAAAGCAGGACTGGACAAGGTCCAGACAGAGAAGAATCAGTTTTCAAACTGAAGCCCATGAACCCAATCTGGCCCTCCATGTTATTTTATGAGAGCTTAGGCACAGCAAGAAGTGATGGAAAAGGTCTACACACAGAAGGACCAGCTGTCCACTTACCATGGAGGACACAGCAAGCACTTAGCAGGTGGGTGCCAGCACACACAGGCTATAGCACAGCTCTAATAGTACTAGACAGGTACCATAGCCACCCTCCAAGGTTGGGAGCCTAGTGCTAAAGAGTTGGAAGGGGCTGGCTATTATACAACCTTAAAGGGCATCTGCTTCTTTTGGGATGGAAAAGCTTTAGAAAGGAACACTATGTCCCATTATAATCCAGATCATGCCATTACATTTCCATACACCTGAGCAACCATGACCCCATTTCTAAAGGTTCATACCATGTTGTTGGTTGGGGGGCAGTGACTTTTTGAGACTTTGATCTCACTTCTCGTAGGGCACATGATGGCATTACCTAAGGGATGGCAAAGCTATTGAGGACTGTGCCCCCATACAGTCCAGATCATGTCATTACTAGAGGAAGTTGGAGGTTATGGACCAAACTTCAGGTTCTCAGTCTACAGTTTGGGGACTCTAGGTTAATCGTGCATCAAACTTTTACCTTTTAAACCCTCTATTGGGAGAATTTCAATAATTTATATTCATTGGACTCTGTAAATCCATAGGTCAGTTCCCATCACATATCTGAGAGTCGTGATTTACTATCCCCACGGAGATAAGTCAACCAGGTGGTCGTTGACCCATAAGCGATCGTTTCATTGGACCACATACATCTGTTTATGTCTGGCAGATATTCTGTAATCTGAATTCAGAGGTATATCCATATTTTAATAATTTTTATTTTCTGGATTCTCTGAACGCTCTTTACAAAGAGCTGAAAACATCCCCAAGATATCTGCTCCAAGAAAAGTGATGGAAGGATACTGCCCCGAGGCACTGGTGGCACCAATGCAAGAGGAGTGAGGGAGGGGGAACTACAACCCTCAGAATAATTACCGCCATACAGAAATGCAACCACTTATGTTTGACAGGTAATTGGCACAGCATGAAAAGAAGACCAGGAAGGGGTTAATGGAGGCCCCCGAAGAGATGTTTAATTCTCCCTATTAACAAAGTGTCCGCGTTATCATGTAATTATACACATTAGCTCGTCCTGGCTGTTGGCAAGGAGACCGGGAATTGTAAAGAATAATTTTTTTTTGGGGGTTTGTGGAAAGCGTTCAGATGCAAAATTGTTGGAACGATCGAAGTTTTGTATTCGAGGAAGGAGACAATGACAGTAATCAAGCGACTCCCGAGAACCTGGAAACCTGTCAAAAAATAATCCCATAGACGTGAAGGGTTCTTATCATCTCTGCAGAGAAGAAAAACAAGCGGGAGAATGGGCGCCACCGTAAGCCAGAATGATACATGAAGAGATGGGGACCAGGCTGGACTGTCTTAGTCATTGGGCACATTAAGCAGTAGCTTATAGGTCACAGGAGCACAGGGGGCTTGGTGAAGTTGGAGGTATGTCTTGGGAATCCTCGGGGTTCCATTGCCTCCCCGGCCAATTAGTTTTGTAGGTTTTCTATTGCTGAGGGGCCTCTAAGAAGGATGAGAGCCCTGCCTATCTAACTAAGCTTTTATCAGCATGGGGCCCTGCTTATTTACATACAGTACCTGGGACCAGTGTTGGAGATGGTTCTTGGGGCCCACCAGTGGGATTGGTTCTTTGAGTTCACCAGTAGACTTGCTTCTTGGGTCCCACCAGTGGGGCTGATTCTTGGGGCCACCAGTTGTAATGTTTCTTGGCGCCACCAGTGGAGATGATTATTGGGGCCCACCAGTGGAGATGATTCTTGGGGCCCACCAGTGGAGTTGATTCTTGGGGAACATCAGTGGAGATGGTTCTTGGGGCCCACCAGTTGGATTGCTTCTTGGAGTTCACCAGTGGACTTGCTTCTTGGGGCCCACCAGTGGAGTTGATTCTTGGAGTCACCAGTGGAGATGATTCTTGGTACCAATCAGGAGACTTGATTCTTGGAGCCCCCGGTGGAGTTGATTCTTGCTGTTCACCAGTGGAGCTCATTCTTGGGGCCCACCAATGGAGCTCATTCTTGGGGCCAACCAGCTCATTCTTGGGGCCCAACAGTGGAGCTCATTCTCGGGGCCCACCAGTGGAGTTAGTTCTTCGGGCCCACCAGTGGAGTTGATTCTTGAAACCTACCAGTGGAGATGAATCATGGGCCCACCAGTGGAGATGATTCTTGGGGCCCACCAGTGGAGTTGATTCTTGGGGTTCATCGGTGCAGTTGATTCTTGGGGCCCACCAGTGGACTTGCTTCTTGGATCCCAGCAGTGGAATTGATTCTTGGAGCCACCAGTTGAGATGATTCTTGGTACCCATCAGTGGACTTGATTCTTGGAGCCCACCAGCGGAGTTGATTCTTGGGGTTCATCAGTGGAGATGGTTCTTGGGGCCCACCAGTTGGACTGCTTCTTGGAGTTCACCAGTGGACTTGCTTCTTGAGGCCCGTCAGTGGAGTTGATTCTTGGAGCCACCAGTGGAGATGATTCTTGGTACCCATCAGTAGACTTCATTCTTGAGGCCCACCGGTGGAGTTGATTCTTGGTGTTCACCAGTGGAGCTCATTCTTGAGGCACACCAGTGGGGCTGATTCTTGGGGCCTACTAGTGGAGTGTGTTCTTGGAGCCCACCAGTGGAGTTGATTCTTTAAGCTACCAGTGGAGATGAATCTTGGGCACACCAGTGGAGATGATTCATGAAACCTACCACTGGAGATTAATCTTGGGCCCACCAGTGGAGCTGATTCTTGGGGCCCACCAGTGGAGCTGATTCTTGGGGCCCACAAGTGGAGATGATTCTTTGGGCCCACCAGTGGAGTTGATTCTTGCAGCCCACTAGTGGAGTTGATTCTTAGAGCTCCCAGTGGAGATGAATCTTGGGGTCCACCAGTGGAGCTGATTCTTGGGCCCACCAGATGGAGTGGCTTACCCATCTGCCTAATGGGGGATCTGCCTACTTGCCCAAGGGAGTCATGGCTTGGTGTAGTGTCAGTCAAGTGCTATGGCATGGCCCATTGCACTGCATAGCACAGGGGTCCTTAATGCTGTTAAAACAGCCCTGCTCCCTGAAGATGCCGGACAATGCCGGTGACAGCGCTCCTGACAATGCTGGTGACAGCACTCCTGACAATGTCAGTGACAGCGCTCCTGACAATGCCGGTGACAGCGCTCCTGACAATGTCGGTGACAGCGCTCCTGACAATGCTGGTGACATCGCTCCTGACAATGCCGGTGACAGCGCTCCTGACAATGCAGGTGACATCGCTCCTGACAATGCCTGTGACAGCGCTCCTGACAATGTCGGTGACAGCGCTCCTGACAATGCTGGTGACATCGCTCCTGACAATGCTGGTGACATCGCTCCTGACAATGATGGTGACAGCGCTCCTGACAATGTCACTGACAGCGCTCCTGAAAATGCCGATGACAGCGCTCCTGACAATGCCGGTGACAGCGCTCCTGACAGTATCGGTGACAGCGCTCCTGACAATTCCGGTGACAGCACTCCTGACAATGCCGGTGACAGCGCTCCTGACAGTACCAGTGACAGCACTCCTGACAATACCGGTGACGGCACTCCTGACGATGCCGGTGACATCACTCTTAACAATGCCTGTGACGGCACTCCTGACAATGCCGGTGACAGCGCTCCTGACAATGCCTGTGACAGCTCTCCTGACAATGTCTGTGACAGCACTCCTGACAATGCTGGTGACAACACTCCTGACAATGCCGATGACAGCACTCCTGACAATGCCGGTGACAGCGCTCCTGACAATGCCGGTGACAGCACTCCTGACAATGCCGGTTACAGTGCTCCTGACAATGCCAGTGACGGCGCTCCTGACAATGTCGGTGACAGAGCTCCTGACAATGCTGGTGACAGCACTCCTGACAATGCTGGTGACAGCGCTCCTGACAATGCTGGTGGAGATCTGAAGGGCTAATCTGACCCTGCATAATGGGGCCCTGCATTATCCAAGCCTCTCTCTATGGATGTATATACAATGATGGATCTTATGTGGGGACACATATTGGGAGGTCTAACTATGCAAGGCCATAAACCACCAATGAACCGATAAAGTAAAGGTGTGATTTGGAGGAGGTAGATGGTGATGTGTGCAGGTCCCAGGTGCCAGGCAGGTATACACCTGGGAGGTGGGTGCTTGTTGATGCCAGTTCTACTGGTGTGTGTTTGCTGGGTTGTAACTTTTAAGTTGTAGCAAGGCGTAAGGTTTCTCCTGTTTCCCTTTATAGCATCTGGAGCTGGCACCAGCTCCTCTTCCCATAGAAATTCACAGCGACGCTCTCGCCCTCATCCGGTTACTTCTGTCACAATCCCTCAGCGGGGAGACCGGTGCAGGTTCCTTGTAGGAAGCTCGGATCCTGTGAAGCTGTTTCTGAAGCAGGTTTTGATTAATTAGCCAATTAACACCTTTATTAATATCTTCCGGAGAAAATCTGTGACGACTGAAGCTTCTGGCAACGTGTTTCTCGTGAGCTTCGCTTTATTAGCGAGCTGCACCAGGGGGGGCATGACCACCACTAGCAATTTATACCGCCAGGCAGAGGAAGATAGACAGACAACATGAAAAAGAGTGCAAGAGGCACGTGCAGTATGTGCACTGCTGTAATTTCTGCCCCAAGAAATTGCTCCACTATTTGGCTCCAAATATCAACTCCACTGCTGCGCCCAAGAATCAACTCCACTGGTGGGCCCCGAGAACCAACTCTACTGGTGGATCCAAGAATCAACTTCACTGATGAACCTCAAGAAACAAACCCACTGGTGGGCCCCAAGACTCAAGTCCACTGGTGGGCTCCAAGAATCATCTTCACTGATGGATTCCAAGAATCAACTCCACTGGTGGCCCCCAAGAATCAACTCCACTGGTGGCCCCCAAGAATCAACTCCACTGGTGGCCCTCAAGAATCAACTCCACTGGTGGCCTCCAAGAATCAACTCCACTGGGGGTTCCAAGACTTAACTCTACTGGTGGCTCCAAGAGTCAGATCGACTGATGGGCCCCAAGAACCAACTCCATTGGTGGGCCCCAAGAATCAACTCCACTGGTGGCCCAAGAGTCATCTCCACTGATGAGCCACAAGAATCAGCTTCACTGGTGGGACCCAAGAATCAACTCCACTGGTGGGCACCAAGAATCAACTCCACTGATGAACCCCAAGAGTCATCTCCACAGGTGGGCCACAAAAATCAACTCCACTGGTGGGCCCAACAGTCAACTCAACTGGTGGGCCCCAAGAACCAGCTGCACTGCTGGGCCCCAAGAACCATTGGTGGGCTCCAGTCTCATGAAGACTAAGAGCAAAGCAGAGGGTCAGTACCCGTGCGGACACGGCGCGGGATGGGGGTGTGGGGGGGGTTATAGACCATCATCTTTCACCAGGACATAAATGTAAACTCTATTTTCTAGAAGCTTCCATTCACTTTAATACATATTCATGCAAGGTAGGGAGCCAAAAGACTTTCAAGAGCCATAACCTTTTAACTTTCCCACAGGCATATGAGGGCTTGTTTTTTGCGGGACAAGATGGACTTTTTAATTGTGTCATTGGCCGTACCATAGACTAAACTAGGAAACCCCTAAAAAAATTAGGGTGTGAGATGTGGACATTTCATTTTTACCTGCACCATGTTTTTTGGGGTTTTGTTTTTATATTGTTCACTCTTTGGTATAAATGCTGTGTTATCTGGATTCTGCGGGTCAGTACGATTCCAATGATACCAGATATGTTGGGTTTTATTTTTATTTTATCGCTTTTGAAAAAATACAAACATTCTGTATATCTCAAATTTTCGCAACAGCGCCATTTTTGCGACCAATAACTTTTGATGGTTCTTCCACATATGGAGTTAATCGAGGGCTCACTTTTTTCCGGCTGAAGTCTAGTTTTTATCGGTATCATTTTGGGATGGATGCAACATTTTGATCACTTTTTATTCTAATTTTTAGGGGAGGTGAAATGAGCAAAAAAAAAAACCTTGCAATTTTGGAGTATTTTTTTCGTTCTATGGTGATGTTGTACAGTAGTTTAATAGATTGGACTCTTACGAGCACGACGATACCAATTATGTGTAACTTTTTCATTTGTAAAATGGCAAAAGGGAGGTGATTCGAACTTTTTCAAATTTTTTTTTCTATACTTATAAAAAAAAAAAAACAATTTTCACATTTACTCTCTCCACTCGGGGACTCGATTGCTTGCACACCCTTCTGCATGATATAAATAGAGGTGTACCAAGATGGCGCTTCTACTACTCTACTGTTCGAAACGCGTCAGCAGGGCTTGTTTTCTGTCTGGTATGTCACTACTTTAATATTTTTGCTTTTTATATTAGTGGCTGGAAACAAGAATACTTCTGCTTCTCCTGCTATCGCCTCTCTCCAGGGGGACTGCTTTAATTTGAAGATTTAAAGATTTGAAGATTTGGCTCCCTACCTTGCATGAATATGTATTAAAGTGAATGGAAGCTTCTAGAAGATAGAGGTTACATTTATGTCTTCTATTCTTCGAGTACTTCCTGCCTAGGGACAGGAAGTAATAGAAACATTAACATGGCAGCTAGGCAATCCTTCATAAGAGTTCATAAGATCCTTCATAAGAGTGAACAATATAAAAACAAAACCCCAAAAAACATGGTGCAGGTAAAAATGAAATGTCCACATCTCACACCCTAATTTTTTTAGGGGTTTCCTAGTTTAGTCTATGGTACGGCCAATGACACAATTAAAAAGTCCATCTTGTCCCGCAAAAAACAAGCCCTCATATGCCTGTGGGAAAGTTAAAAGGTTATGGCTCTTAAAAGTCTTTTGGCTCCCTACCTTGCATGAATATGTATTAAAGTGAATGGAAGCTTCTAGAAGATAGAGGTTACATTTATGTCTTCTATTCTTCGAGTACTTCCTGCCTAGGGACAGGAAGTAATAGAAACATTAACATGGCAGCTAGGCAATCCTTCATAAGAGTTCTAGCCAGGGCCGGGACCAGGGGCGTAACTACCGGGGTAGCAGACGTAGCAGTTGCTCCGGGGCCCGTGTGCTTAGGGGGGCCCGCGCCCCGGGGCAGCTGCTACTGCGTCCGCTACCCCGGTAATGCCGCTCCTGGGCCCGCCGGCAGTGAACATAACCATTCACTGCGGCGGGCGCGGAGCTGCGGGGCCCGGCGCATGCTACCTCTGAATGCCCGGGCCCTCTGGCCCGAGCGTTCACAGGCAGCACTGCCCGGAGGTAGCAGAACGGAGCGCCGCTCGCTCCGCCCTGCTACTTCCCCTGCTGGCTGTCTGTCATCACGTGGGTGTGCGCTGTGACATCACATCACCGCGCCGCCCGCGCTGACAGTAGAGGCTGCAGGGAAAGTAGCAGACCGGAGCGAGCGGTGCATCGAGGGAGCGTGGACCGAGGTGAGTAAACTATTTCTTATTTGACCTGCCCCTAAGCCTGCCTATATACCCCCTAAGCCTGCTGTATACTCCCTAAGCCTGCCTGTATACCCCCTGACTGCCTGTATACCCCCAAGCCTGCCTATATACCCCTAAGCCTGCCTGTATACCCCCCTGACTGCCTATATAACCAGAAGCCTGTCTATATACCCCTAAGCCTGCCTATATACCCCTAAGCCTGCCTGTATACCCCCCTGACTGCCTATATACCACCCTGACTGTCTGTATACCCCTAGGCCTGCCTGTATACCCCCTAGCCTGCCTAGATAGCCCCAGCCTGCCTAGATAGCCTCCAGCCTGCCTAGATACCACTGCGCCTGCCTATTTACCTCTAAGCCTGCCTGTATACCCCCAAGCCTGCCTTTATACCCCCAGCCTGCCTATCTAGCCCCCTAAAGGCTGCCTAGCTAGCTCTAAGTCTGCCTGCCTGAATAGCCCTTTAGCTAGCGCGAAGCCTGTCTGCCTCTATCACCCCTATAGCCCCCTCAAGCGTGCCTACCGATATTGCCCCCGAAGCCTGCCTGTCTACTTATATGGGGCCCCTTGAGCTACCTAAACCCTACCTATATGGCCACGATAGCCCACCTAACCTCTGTCTACCTGTATGGCTCCCTATAGTTACCTAAACCCTGCCTGCCTATATGGGCACTCTATTGGCTACCTAAACCTTGCCTATTTGGTGGCCCCATATATCCTATCTAAACCCTGCCTGCCTAAATGGACCCCATATAGCCAGGGGGGCAGGTGCTGGAAAAGTCAAGATTCTAAGATATTTGTGTCTAAATCTGCAGGGACAAGTGGTCGGGAGATGTCATCATGATGGCGGACTGGACAGATGCAGAACACAAGGGAAAGTCAACGACTGGTCAAAGAAACGTCACCTGTGAGTCACAAGATGTAACTGCACTGTATTCACTTATATGTCTGTACAGGCTGTGTACACTGGTGTCTACCACTATATGGTCACTGTATGGAGGTAATATACAGTCTGCAGAGCCTGTGTACACTGGTGTCTAACACTATATGGTCACTGTATGGAGGTAATATACAGTCTGCAGAGCCTGTGTACACTGGTGTCTACCACTATATGGTCACTGTATGGAGGTAATATACAGTCTGCAGAGCCTGTGTACTCTGATGTCTACCAGTATATGGTCACTGTATGGAGGTAATATACAGTCTGCAGAGCCTGTGTACACTGGTGTCTACCACTATATGGTCACTGTATAGTGGTTATATACAGTCTGCGGAGCCTGTGTACACTGGTATATACCACTATATGGTCACTATATGGCGGTACTATTGGTCTTTGTGTACTGATCAGTAATAGTGTAGGGGTATTATTCAGTCACTATGTGGTGGTAATTTGTGGTCATGTTCTGGTGGTATAATCAGGTCCATATGTAATAGCGTTATTGGTAATGTTGGTTTTGGAGGGCCTCTCGCTTGGTATTTTTACACAACAAGAGGCAGATTACATTAATGTGGACTGTCCAATAATGCCCATAATGTATGGACTGCCAAAAACACACAAAGATCTAGTGTCACCTCCAATGCGTCCAATCGTGTCTGGGATTGGCTCATTATTAGAGAGACTTTGTCAATGGCTGGATGCGGTATTACAAACTTTAGTCTCCCGCTTACCCGGCCACCTTCAGGACACCAGAGACGTTCTTTGCAGTCTTTCTAAACTTCTTTGGTCATCTAACATGTGCTGGTTGACGTGTGACGTGGAAGCACTTTACACGTCTATCCCGCACTATATAGCAACATTGGCCTTGCAATTCCACCTCAAAAAATTTTACTAATTATACTGAGGCCTTTCGTACATTTGTATTTCTGTTACCCAATTTCTTATGTCTAATAATTTTTTCAGATTTGATAAAAAATTCTTTTTGCAACTTCATGGGGTATCCATGGGGGCCAAATTTTCCCCCTCCCTGGCCAATCTGGTTATGGGGTGGTGGGAGTCCATTTATCTCTATACTTTGGCCAATCCCTTTTTGGAGTATCTCTCCTGGTATGGCAGATACATTGACGATCTCCTGTTTATCTGGGGCGGCAATGTATCTGCCATACAATCATTTGTTTGTTATCTCAACAACAATCCCCTTAACTTAACTTTTACATTTTAGACACACCAGCATACAATTAATTTTTTGGATTTAACGCTAACAGGTTATCCCAATCAGATCATAAATACCAAAACATACCGTAAAGTCACTTCAGGTAACACCATCCTTCATCATTCTAGTTTTCATTCTAAGAACACCCTCAAGTCTATTCCTGTGGGAGAGCTAACCCGAGCCTGACGTAATTGCACTTCTACACACGATTATGAAGTGGAAAGTCTGAAAATTCAAAGTAGACTCAGAGCTATGGGCTATCCAGAAGGGCTGCTATCGAGAGCAGAGGGCATCGTAAAAAAGAAACCCAGGGAAAAGTTATTATTTCCTTCCGACAACAATAAAAATTAATCCTATCCTCAATTAACCCAAGTTCTTGATCAAAGTCGTCAATTTAATCAGGTTAAACATATTTTTTACAAATGCCTCCCAATATTATGGGAAGACGACTTTTTGGAAACTGTTCTTTCTCAGGGTTGTAGAGTTGTCCCCAGGAAGCCCAAAACATTGGGCAACTTATTGTCCCCTAACCTGATTCAGTCACAAAAAACAAAATCCACTTGGCTTAGAATGTGTGGATTTTACAAGTGTGGGTCTAATCCGTGCCGTACCTGTCAATTTGTACATTCCACTTCTTCTTTCTCAGATAGAGAGGGTACAAAGCAATTTAACATCAAACAATATATTAATTGTAACACATATAATGCAGTGTACCTAGCAACATGTACTATCTGTAATCTTCAATACATTGGGAGTACTTCCCGCAAAATAAAAACCAGATTCCTGGAACATCTTAACGATATTATAAATAATACCATACGTAACCGTTCCAATCTCTCCATACATTTTCGGGAGGTTCACAATAATGAGTACAGGGGACTGACTATCACCGGTATAGAAAAAGTTAACAGGCCCTTAAGAGGGGGGAGACGTCACCCAGATTTTGCATGACCGTGAAGCATATGGGATATTTTCTTTAAATACAGTATATCCAAGAGGTCTCAACGCAAAACGAGAAATTATGTTCCATTACTAAATTAGATCAAATCATTGCTTCCCACAGTTCTATGTTATCCTGCCTTTGAATTTAATCCACCTTTCCATCCTCGAACGGATATTCTAATTATTTTCCATTTTTTTTTTTATTTCATGTATTTAGTCTTTTTTAATCATACTGTCTTCTTTATTAGTGCATTAGTCTGTTAAACACCTCGATTAGGGGACATATATAATTATCAATATAAACGTTTAGATATATTTAATATAGTCACATTCATTTTTACACTTTATCTATGGTCCTATTTCTTTAAGAGTGTGTTGTAACCTTCCAACTATGTTTATACTCTGTGTTGATCCGTTGATACGTATTTGTGTCTTCATTGCTTTTATTGACCTGCGTTCCGTGTCACTCCCCGTTTTGCTCCGGCTGGGATCTTTAACAGCTTTATTATCCGTTATGCTGTTACTGTCGCTATTTGCTGCATCGTATTTGTTGCATGGTATCTTATTTTGTGTTTTTTTTTTTGTTTGTTTTTTCAGTAGCTTTTTTGTAGGAGCACAACATTATTCTGTTTTGCTATTTTGCCCTTGCCAGGCTAGGTCTGATTAGCGCGAGTGCGCATGACATTATGTAATTTCCGCTCCCCACTCCTAGAAACCGGAACTCCACTCCCGGGTATCCGGAGCAATTTAGAGTCACACGCAACACAGGTGAGTGGTATTGTTCTTAATGTACATTAGGTATATATTGCACATGTGTATTTGGTTTGTTATGCCTATATAAGGGTGGCGTCTCACCCGAAACGCGTTAGCTGTACAGACTTCGGATGTTGCTGTTT
Organism: Phyllomedusa bahiana; assembly: GCA_025379985.1. Lineage (NCBI taxonomy): Eukaryota > Metazoa > Chordata > Amphibia > Anura > Hylidae > Phyllomedusa > Phyllomedusa bahiana. Next base: position 27,346 of record JAODAL010027077.1, on the reverse strand, counting down.
TTAAAAGGGAACCCAATAAATATTAGATTTTATTCTACATTTGGGATCATCCATTCCTGTGCTGTTACCTGCTCCTCTTTGCCACAACCATAAGGACGTTTCCTCTGGACGTTACACTTGCACGGATGGATCCCGACTGACTCATACTACATGGTGAGCTGGCTTTTGACTTTTTCTGTGTGCACTATACACCTCAGCCTGCCTGTATACCCCCTAAGCCTGCCTGTATACCCCCCTGACTGCCTGTATACCCACCCTGACTGTCTGTATATACCCCTAAGCCTGCCTGTATACCCCCTAGCCTGCCTAGATAGCCCCAGCCTGCCTAGATAGCCTACAGCCTGCCTAGATACCACTGCGCCGGCCTATGTACCTCTACGCCTGCCTGTATACCCCCCAAGCCTGCCTTTATACCCCCCAGCCTGCCTATATAGCCCCCTAAAGGCTGCCTATATAGCTCTAAGTCTGCCTGCCTGTATACCCCTTTTTAGCTACCTTTTGAAGCCTGTCTGCCTCTATAACCCCTATAGCCCCCTAAAGCTTGCCTACCTATATAGCCCCCGAAACATGCCTGTCTACTTATATGGGGCCCCTTTAGCTACCTAAACCCTACCTATATGGCCACTATAGCCCACCTAACCCTGTCTACCTGTATGGCTCCCTATAGTTACCTAAACCCTGCCTGCCAAATATGGGCACTCTATTGCTACCAAAACCCTTTGGCCTATTTGGTGGCCCCATATATCCTATCTAAACCCTGCCTGCCTAAATGGACCCCACATAGCCAGGGGGCAGGTGCTGGAAAAGTCAAGAAATTCCCAAGATATATGTGTCTAAATCTGCAGGGACAAGTGTCGGGAGATGTCATCATGATGGCGGACTGGACAGATGCAGGGAACACAAGGGAAAGTCAACGACTGGTCAAAGAAACGTCACCTGTGAGTCACAAGAGTAACTGCACTGTATTCCACTTATATGTCTGTACAGGCTGTGTACACCGGTGTCTACCACATATGGTCACTGATGGAGGTAATATACAGCGCAGGCCTTGTACACTGTGTTACCACTATAAAGGTCACTGTATGTGGGTTTTAAAAACAGTCTGCGGAGCCTGTGTACATGTATATACCACTATATGGTACTATATGGCGGTACTATTGGTCTTTGTGTACTGATCAGTAATAGTGTAGGGGTATTATTCAGTCACTATGTGGTGGTAATTTGTGGTCATGTTCTGGTGGTATAATCAGTCCATATGTATAGCGTTTATTGGTAATGTTGGTTTTGGTATAGTGGATTTGTTTGGTAGCAGTATGATGGTGATATGTATGGTGAGGTATTTACCCGTTGTATTATCTACATTATCTAACAGCATGTCCTGGTACATGGTCGTGGTCAGGGAGGTAGGCGAGGCGGGATAGGGGGCCCCATCCAAAAGTTTGCTTTGGGGCCCTGGCTTCTCTAGTTACGCCCCTGGCCGGGACAACAGGTAGGCAAAGGTAGGTGACCACATAGGGCGCCACTTCATCCCAGGCAAAAGGAGGGCTCAAGGAGGTATGGAGTGGGCTGACTTTTCCATTGGGGGGCGCTATGTGCCGTATTTGCCTAGGACACCAGAATACCTTGGGACTTCCTGCTTCCAACTACCATGATAACTAATCGACACCCCGCAATCTCACCACAGGGGTACCGATTGGAGAGAGGAATGGTGCACAAGTGTAGTCCTCAGGTAGTCCTGAGTGACTGCGTAGAGTACTGTGGATCCTCTGGTCACCATGTAGCACAGGCGTAGCCTACGTCAGAGAGCATAGTCTACAGAGCCCCTTATCCTCTCCAGTGCCCACCGCAAATCGGGAAGTCCGTTGCTGTGGGTAACCCCCAAATCTCTATCCCTGACGTAAGTCCAAGTGGTGACAGCTGAACGACAGAAGCCGGAACGTGGAGCAGCGAGAAGAATGGAGTATATGGCAGGTGTGGCACGGGTGGCAGGTAGCAAGCGTAGGAAAGGCTGGGAACAGCAGACGGGGACAAACTGGAACACTAGGAACGCACAGCAGAACATAGCTAGAAATGGACACCAACAACTGGGCGAGGAGAGCAGGAAACGGAACCCCTAAAAAGCCCTTGCAAGAAACACATTGGAGGAACATAATCTTCTGTTGTGTGCTGGCCCTTTAAATCCAGGGAACTCATGTGCTCATGCCCCTAGTGGCCAGTAGGGAATATGTCTCTCACAGGAGGAAGACACAGAGGAGCGGGTCCGGCGAGGAGGAAGCATGACGGGACCAGGTGAGTACAGGGAGTGGGAGCGAGCGGCAGCATTGAGCGCTGCACAGGGACTGCCGGCAGCCGGGTAACGGACGTGCCCATGGTCTGGCAGTCGGACCGCGCCACAAGTCATTACAACAAGACTGTTGAACGTTCATTTAGATGCCACCGCTGTGATCATGTAAACAGGAGGGAACAGAGCCAGCTCTGTTCCCTGCTGTCAGCTGCAATTAGCAGACAGCACCTGCCTCCTATGTAGTGGACTTACCAAGTAATCATAGGACTTTACCGACAATAGGATCTACTCATACATCATGAAACATGGGGTAAAGTTCAGACCACCATAGGCTCCTAGAGACATTGCAGCTGTCATGGCCCTCAACTATGACTATAAATAGAGGGTGTTAAGTTCAATCGAGTGTGCTAATAGCTCAGAATCATTGTGTCTCTGTGTTGGATGCATCCATCCACAGTGTGGGCTGTTTCATCAAATTTGGCTACAATCCAATATACCTGAGAGGTCCCATTAGAGACCTCCCTAACAGAGCTCAGCCGGTCTGTATTTTCCATATGAAATCAGAGCAATGCCAAGATAGAGCAGAAACCTTCTACGCCTTGTGGTAGAGCAACCTCAGGTGTTCGCAGGGTTCTGCCACTAGGTGGCGTACAGCAGGAGATCTGCTGCCGACATGCCACCGAAAACCTGTTTTCGGTGGGGCGAAGGCAACCATTTAACGTCAGTAAGCGTCGGTTACTGACATTTGTACCTAGTATGGCTGCTATGCGGATAGTGATGAGTTGCCTTTCCTGGGACGGTCACAGTGTTGGGTGGGAGGCTGTTCCCATGTTCCAGGACGGGGTTTTGGTAGGTCTCTGGAGATCTATTAAAGGTCTCCTACTACAGGTGATCAGGGGGTGTGGTGGCTTCCTGGTAGTGTGGAGCAGTAGAGAAACTAACAAGAGACTCTGGCTCCAGAGGCTTGAGAGAAGCCTGAATGAGAAGAGTCTTCTGAGGTCTCTGATTTTGAGGGGGGTGCTGTGCAGTAGGCACAGGCCCTTGGTAGCAGAGGGAACCTTTGTGTTAGTTAGTGGCCAGACAGCCGAGGTTTATTTAGTATTTTTTTGTAATATCTGTGCCTGAATAAAACTGGTCGAGGCCAGTTAAACCAAAGCCTGAAGTTGGTGTGTCTTATGTTGGAGTGCCAGCCCGTTTACAAAAAACGGCGATCCCAGAGCTGAATGACCCCCATGGCGGCTGGACGAGTGTGAGTCTTACAGCCTCTTCAGCTGCCCTATGACTCCCCCAGACCAGGTGGAGGAGCAGTAGAGCCATGTGCGGGAGGCTCCAGGTGAACCCCCTCCAGCACCTCCAATGATAGAAGAGAATTACCCGTATAATTTGGCTACAATCCAATATACCTGAGAGGTCCCATTAGAGACCTCCCTGTATTCTCCATATGAAATCAGAGCAATGCCAGGATAGAGCAGAAACCTTCCACGCCTCTACGGCTGCCCTATGACTCCCCCAGACAAGGTGGAGTAGCAGAAGAGCCATGTGTGGGAGGCTCCAGTTGAATCCCCTCCAGCACCTCCACTTTTTATTTAGAGAATCACCCATATAATGAAGAGCTGTCAGTCGCCTTATTTATTTGACGCGGAGTCAGTAATTCCCATTTAATGATGCAATTGTGCACATTACTGCTCCGCGCACAATGCGGGCTCCAGCCTGGAGTTATAGCTCTGGTTTATGGGGTGTTTGACGCGTTTTGTATTACTCTAATACTAAAGATGATATAAAACCTTCACTGGAATTAATAAACATTTATAACCGACAGCATCAAAGAAGCTAAAGGAAGAATTACTCCACAATGTAAGTCATCCTCCCCCTCCTCCTCCGCTCGACAGAGCTCTTTGTTTCTTCATTAGATCCCTTTATACAAGCACTTAGTGACTCGAAAATGGCCCAGGGCAGGTCCTGCCGGTGAAATAAGTATTGAACACGTCACCAGTTAAGTCAATCTATAGGTGCTATTGACATGAAATTCTCACCAGAGGTCGGTAACAACCCGTCCAATCCAATCCAACCATAGATGTCCAGAAATCACGTGTAATAGTAAGAAATGACACAGAGAAGAAGTATTGAACACGTCACCAGTTTTCTAAGTCAATCTATAGGTGCTATTGACATGGAATTCTCACCAGAGGTCGGTAACAACCCGTCCAATCCAATCAATTGTCCACCCTCGTTTCCTCTTCATCCTTCTGGGAAATGGCAGCAGATTTTTATCTAGATTGTCTCGCTCCCTTCATGATGTTCCCTCAGTGCCGTATGATGCAGCCCCCACCATGATGTTCCCTCAGTGCTTTCTGCTGCAGCCCCCACCATGATGTTCCCTCAGTGCCATCTGCTGCAGCCCCCACCATGATGTTCCCCCAGTGCCATATGCTGCAGCCCCCACCATGATGTTCCCTCAGTGCCTTCTGCTGCAGCCCCCACCCATGATGTTCCCTCAGTGTGTTCTGCTGCAGCCACCACCATGAACTTCATCCCGTGCCCTCAGCTGCAACCCCCCCCATGTTTGTTCCCCCAGTGCCACCCTGAAAGCCCCCACCATGATTTTCCCCCCATGCCACCCGGCTGCGGGCCTCCACCAGGGATTTTTCCCCAGTCCCCGTTATGCTCCCGGGCCCCCCCCTTGATTTTCCCCCATTTGCCACTGCTGAGCCCCCACCTTGAGGTTCCCCCCAGTGCCATCTGCTGCGCCCCCCCCCAAGATGTTCCCTCATTTCCATCTGCTGCACCCCCCCCAGTTTTCCCCAGTGCTATTTGCTGCACCCCCCACCATGATGCCCCCCAGTGCTATCGGCTGCAGCCCCCCCATGATTTTTCCCTCTTCCTTCTGCTAAACCCCCAACATGTTTGTTCCCTAAATTCCCTTTCTGCTGCAGCCACCACCCATGATTTTCCCTTTAGGCCATATGCTGAAACCAAACCACCCTTTGATTTTCCCCCAAAGGCCCTTTCTGCTGCAGCCACCCCCCAGGGATGTTCCCTCAGTGCCTTTATAAACCCCCCCCCAAACCATGATTCCCCCCCGGCCTTCTGCTAAAACCCCCACCAAATTTTTTCCCTCATCCTTTCTGCTGAAAACCCCCCCCATGATGTTCAACCATTTCCCAAATATGTTTGCACCCACCCCCAAATAAATTTTTCCTCAGTGCCGTATGATGCAGCCCCCACCATGAGGTTGGGCCCCCCGGGGTTTGGCCATTTCTGCTCCCCATTCCCCCCCCCCAAAGGGGCCCCCCCTTTTCCCCCAGTCCCATCTGCTGAAACCCCCCCCTGTTTGTTCCCCAGTGCTTGCTGCAAACCCCCCCCCTGGGGTTTCCCCCAGTGCCACCCCTGCTGCACCCCCCCCCCTTGAAATCCTTCCCCCCCCCCCAATTTTTGGCCATCGGGCTGAGCCCCACCTTTGATTTTTCCCTAAAGTCCCCAATCTGCTGCAGCCCCCACCATAAATGTTCCCCCATGCCATCTGCTGCCCCCCCCACCATAAATTTTTCCCCCAGTGCCGATTAACGTTTTTAAATTTTAAAAAAGGGGGGCGTGTCCCCGAAACTTCTTGATCGCGTCAGAGGCGTTTACAAAAAATTCAGCGGGGGGGCCAGCTGTTGGCAGGCCCAGCCCCCTGAGAGAGACCCCAAAAAACGAACACGAAAAGTCGGCGTCCGTTTTCCCCAAACCGGACGGGGGACTCTCCCCGGGAAATTCCCAGGTTTTTGGAGCACATGCATTAAAAAACTTTTTAAGCATTGCAAAAATTTAAACTACAAGTTTGCTGTATAATTTTTGGTTAAAAAAAAATTATTGGATTAAAGGGATCCTGTGGGGCAGTTGGCTTAACTTAAAAAATGTTAATCATTTGCTCTAGCAGGTGGGGACCTGCACAGGGGCCACGGCATAACTCCCAATCAGGGCTAAGCCTAACATAAGTAAAAAATTTTCCCCCAGTGCAATCTGCTGCAGCCCCCAAACCATGATTTCCCCCCCTTTTCCATCTGCTGCGGGCCTCCCCAGAAGCTCCCCCATTTGCCATCTGCTGGCAGCACCCACCAGATTTTTCCCCCATGCAAATTTCTTCACCCCCCAAACCTTTGATGTTCCCCCAGTCCCATTGCTGCAGCCCCCAAAATGATGTTCCTGTCCCTTTGCGAACCCCCCAAACCATGATGCCCCCCCCAGTGTTAGCGGAAAAGCCCCCCCATGATGCCCCTTCATTTCCTTTGCTGAAAGCCACCACCCATAAATTTTCCCCTTTCAGTGTCCTTTCTGCAGCCACCACCCGGGTTTCCCCTCAGTGCCTTTTGTGCGCCCCCCCCCTTTGATTTTCCCCTCAGTGCCTTCGCGGGCCCCCAAACCATATTTTCCCCAAATTGCCACCCTGCTGAAAAACCCCCCCCATGATGATCCCCCATTTGCCTCTGCCAACCCCCAAAAATATTTCCCCATTTGCCTTCTGTTGGCGCCCCCAAAATTTGGGCCCCTCGGGGTTTCCCCCCCCTTTTTTTGCCATTTTTGCTGAAACCCCCCCCTTTGATTTCCCCATCCCGAATGTGCAGCCCCCCCCATGATGTTCCCCCATTCCCAATTGTGACCCCCCCCCTTGATGTTCCCCCATTCCCCTTTTTCCCTAAAGGGCCCCCCACCGAGGGTTTTCCCCAGTGCCATCTGCTGAAACCCCACCATGAGGGTTCCCCAGTGCCTATGTGTCAGCCCCCAAACCATATGTTCCCCCAGTCCCTTTTCGCACCCCCCCACCAGAGGGTTCCCCAGTCCCTTTTGCTGAAAGCCCCCCCATGATGTTCCCCTAAATTGCCTTCTGCTGCAGCCCCCCAACCAGGATTTCCCTTAGTGCCATTAAATGATCCCCCAGCCAACCCCCCCCAAAGGATTTTCCCCTTTCAGTCCCTTTTTCCTGCCCCCCCCCACCCATGATTTCCCTCATTCCCCGTTAAAGGCCCCCAACATATTTCCCCTCAGGGGCCTTCTGCTGAAGCCCCCCCCCCGGATTTTCCCCTTTCCTCCCCATTGCGGAAACCCCCCCCCAGGGATGTTCAACCAGTCCCTTTGCTCCCAAGCCACCCCCCCAAAATGTTCCCTCAGGCCGTATGATGCACCCCCCCCCCATAGTTCCCTCAGTGCCTTTGTGCAGCCCCAAACAATAATTTCCCCCAGTGCCATTTTGCTGGGGCCCCCCCTGAGGGTTCCCCCATTTCCCATCCGGAAACCCCCCACCGATTTTCCCCCCAGTCCATTTCTGCAGCCCCCACCCTTGTTGTTCCCCAGTGCCTTTTTCCCCTCCAAAAAAACCCCAAACCATGATTTCCCCTCAGTGCCTTCTGCTGCAGCCACCACCCATGAAGTTCCCCCGGGTGCCTTTGCTGAAAACCCCCCAACCTAAAATGTTCCCCCTTTTGCCAATTAACCCCCTTTAATTTTTTGGGGGGGCCTTTGTTCCCCCCCAAACCATGATGGGTCAGGGCGCTTTTTACGGAAAGACCCCCAGTGTTTTGCCCCCCCCCATTTTTGGAGGGCCACTACGAACCCCCCAGTTTTTCCCCGTCCCGGTCTGCCCCCCAAAACCTGGATGGGACCCCCTATTTTGAAATTTTGGGAACCCCCCATGCCCTTTTTAAGCCCCCCTTTTTTAATGAAAATTTTGAAATTAATTAAAATTTTCGTTTGCCCCCAATGGGGTTGGTGAAAAAAATTATTGGATAAAGGGGTTCCCCCTGTTCAGGGGAAAAACCCCCCAAAAAGGTTTTAAATCAGTGCCTAGCGGGTACCGGGTTTTTCCCTCTCCCTTCTGAAATTCCCCTGTTTTTGGGCCCAAAATTAAGTAGAAAGTTCCCCCAGTCCCAATCTGCTGCAGCCCCCACCTGATTTCCCCCAGTCCCCATTGCTGCACCTCCCCCATGATGCTCCCCCAGTGCCATTTTCGGCAGCCCCCACCTTTGATGTTCCCCCCGTCCCATCTCGGGCAGCCCCCAATTTTTATGTTCCCACATTTGCCATTCCCTGAAACCCCCCCCACCATGTTTTCCCCCATTGCTATATGCTCCCAGCCCCCCCAAATGATTTTTTCCCCCAGTGCTATTGTTTAAGCCCCCACCATAATGTTCCCCTCAGTGTTCTGCAAAAGGGCCCCCAACTTTGATGTCCCTTTTCCCCCTTCGCTGAGAACCACCCCTATGTTCCCTCATTCCTTAGCTAAGCCACCCCCCAAAGATTTTCCCCATCAGTCCCTTTCCTCCTGGCAGCCACCCCCCCTGATGTTCCCTCGTCCCCGGTGATGCCCCCCCATTTTTGATGTTCCCTCTTGCCTTTGAAAAACCCCCCACCATGATGTTCCTCGGGTTGCCATCTGCGGAAAACCCCCCACCATAAATGTTCCCTAAAAGGGGGCCCTTTCCCTTAAAAGCCCCCAAACCATGAGGGTTTCCCTCAGTCCCTTCTGCTGCAGCCCCCACCCTTGTTTCCCCTCCAGTGCCCCCAAATGCGGGCCCAGCCCCACTCCCTCCCCATGAGGGTCCCCATGTTTTTGGGTTTTTAATTTGGGGCCCCCTCCCAAGGCCACCCCCCCATGAGTTCCCCGGGGGCCATGTGCAGCCCCCCCCAAATGTGTTTCCCCAGTCCCAATTGTCACCCCCAAACCCCCTTGAGGTCCCCCTTCCCCCGGGGCCTTTCTCTGAAGCCCCAACCAAATTTGTTCCCCTTGGTCTCCTTGAAGCACCCTTTCCCCACCTTTGTGCTCCCCAATGCTTTTGTGCCCCTGCGGCCCCCCCCCCATGATGTTCCCATTCCCGGGTTTGTGCAGCCCCCCCCATGATGTTCCCCAAAGTGCCTTCCCCGGGGCCCTGGAAAATAGGCCCCCAAACCCAATGTTCCCCCCAGTCCCTTTCTTTTTTAAGCCCCCACCATAAAGTTCCCTGGGGGCCCCACTGTTTGAAACCCCCACCATGATGTTCCCCCTTCCCAATGCGGGCAGCCCCCCCCAGAGTTCCCTCAGTCCCAAAATTGTGCCCCCCAAAACCCTTGTTTCCCCCCCCAAGGCCTTTTTGTGAAGCCCCCCCCATGTTTCCCCGTCCCTCTGCAAAAAAACCCCCACCTTTAATTTTTCCCCTCATTTGAAATGCTGAACCCCCCCCCATTTTTTTAAACCCAGTCCCTTCGGGCGCCCCCACCCCATTTTTTCCCTCAGGGGCCAATGATCAGCCCCCCCCCAAATGTTCCCCACGGGTCCCATTGTGCAGCCCCCCCCTTTGATGTCCCCCGTGCCTTTTTTGGGGCAGCCCCCCAAATTAATGTTCCCCCATTTCCGTTTTCCTGCGGGGCCCCCACATGATTTCCCCTTTTTTCCCTTTTGAAACCCCCACCTTTGATGTTCCCCCGTGTTTTTTCCTCCCAGCCCCCCACCATAAATTTTCCCCCCAGTCCCTATTTTGCACCCCCCCCCATAAATTTCCCCCTTTTTTCCTTTGTTTGAAGCCCCCCCCATTTTTTCCCCCGTTTTGTGAACCCAAACCAAAAACCCTTTGGTGTTCATAAAGTACCCCTTTGTTTGAAAAGCCAGCCCCCTTATTTCCCCCCAGTCCCTTCTGCTGACCCCCCAAACCCATGATTTTTCCTCAGTCCCGTGTGATTGCAGCACCACCATGATTTCCCCAGTCCTTTGAAAAAACCCCCACCATAAATGTTTTGCCTCAGTGCATTTTCCTGCAAACCCCACCAGATTTTCCCCAAACCAGTGCCAACTGCACCCAAAACCCCCCGGGTTTTTGTTCCCCTCAGTCCCCGAAATGAGGGCAGCCCCCCCATGTTTGTTCCTCAGTCCCTTGGACCCCCCCAACCAATGTTTCCCCCAGTACCATTTGCGGGGAAAGCCTTCCACCATGTGCCCCTCACCCTTTTCCTGCACCCCCCCACCAAGATGTTCCCCAGTCCCCATTTCTGCGGGGCCCCCCCCATGATTTTCCCCCTCAGTGCCTTGGGGGAAAGCCCCCACCATGGATTTTTCCCTCATGCAATTGTCAGCCCCCCCCCCATGATTCCCCCCTCAGTGCCTACTCCCCCCTTTGGGGCCCCCTTCCATGAATATTCCCCCCCCTGTGCCCCTTCCCCTTTTTGGCGAACCCCCAAAGGGATGTTCCCCAGTCCCCTTCTGCAGCCCCCATAATTTTCCCCATTTCCCAAATTTTTGCCCCGGCCACCAAACCCCTTTTGGATGTTTCCCCCAGGGCCGCCCCTGTTTTTGCAGCCCCAAAAACCCAAATTAAAAGGTTCCCCAGTCCCGTTGTTGCAGCCCCCACCATGATTTTTCCCCCAGGTTCCCGGGTTGGGGCACCCCCAAAACCCATGATTTCCCCCCAAAGTTGCGAAGGTCCCGCCCCAAACCAGATTTTCCCCCAATGCTTCTGTTTGCCCCCACCCTTGATGTCCCCAGTGCCTTCTGCGGGCAACCCCTAGGGGTTTTCCCCCCAGGGCATTGCTTTGAAGCCCCCCCCCATGATTTCTTTTTTCTCGGCCCCCGTTATGATGCCCCCCCAAACCCCCAATGATTTTTCCCCCAGGGCCTTTGCTGAAGCCCCCAACAATGTTTCCCCCCAGTGCCCCAAACCCCCCTTGTTTGCTGAAGCCCCCACCATGATGTTCCCTCAGTGCCATCTGCTGCAACCCCCACCATGATGTTCAACCAGTGCCATATGCTGCAGCCACCACCCATGATGTTCCCTCAGTGCCGTAGGATGCAGCCCCCAAAACCATGATTTTTGGCTTCAGTGCGTTTTATGCAGGCCCCCAAACCCATAAATTTGTCCCCCTCAGTTTTGGGCTTCTGCTGCAGCCCCCAATTGATTTTTCCCCGGGCCTTATGCGGGCACCCCCACCATGATGTTCCCCATTTCCCTATTTTTCCCCCCCCCCACCTTTAGGGTTCCCCTTTCCCATTCCCCTTCGGGCAGCCCCCCCATGATTTTCCCCCATGCCTATTTTGCAGCCCCCACCAGGGAAATTTCCCCCATTTCTTTTATGCTGCAGACCCCACCATGAGGTTCCCCCAGTGATATATGCTGCGGGCCCCCAAAACCATGGGGTTTCCCCATTTGCGTCTGCTGCAGCCCCCCCATGATTTTCCCCCCCATTGCTGAAAGGGCTAAAGGGCCCCCCCCAGGGATTTTTCCCCCAGTCCTTCTGTGCAGCCCCCCCCCCAGGGATGTTTCCTCAGTCCTTTCTGCTGAAAGACCCCCCTAATTTTCCCCAGTACCTTCCGCTGCCCCCCCCCACCATGAGGGTTCCCCTTTCAGTGCCATCTGCTGAAAACCCCCCACCTTTGTTTTCCCCCAGTCCCATATGCTGCGGGGCCACCCCCCATGTTTGTTCCCTCAGTGCCGTATATGCACCCCCACCATGATTTTCCCTCAGTCCCGTATTTTTCCCCCCCCAACCATGATCCCCACCCAGTGCCTTTCCCTGAAGCCCCCACCATAAATTGTTCCTTCATCCCCATTCTGCTGCAACCCCCCCATGATTTTTAAAACCAAATTTGCCAAATGCGGGCAGGCCCCCCCACCCCTTGATTTTTTTTTCCCCCCAGTGCCAAAAGGTTTGCAGCCCCCCCCCAGGATGTTGCCTTCATTCCCCGTATGAGCCCCCCCCAAACCATGATGCCCCTTCCCCGGGCCCCCCAAATTATGCCCCCCCCCTTTTCCACCCCCCCCATGATTTTCCCCCTTTTCCCTATTTTGCAACCCCCACCATGATGTTCCCCCAGTGCCATCTTCTGCAGCCCCCACCATGATGTTCCCCGGGTCCCTTTTTTGCAGCCCCCACCAGGGATGTTCCCCGGGTTCTTTAGGGAAACCCCCACCATGGGGTTTCCCCCTTTTTGATATATGCGGGCAGCCCCCCCTGAGGTTCTCCCGTGCCGTCTGCTGCACCCCCCCACCAGGATTTTTCCCCGCCCGCCCTGGCAGCCCCCACCATGATATTCCCCCATTGCTGCAAGCTGCAGCCCCCACCATGATGTTCCCCCAATGCCTATTTTTCCCCCGGGCCTTTGCAGCCCCCACCCATGATTTTCCCTAAAAGTCCCTTTCTCCCTGCAGCACCACCTATGATGGTCCCCAGTACCTGCTGCTGAAACCCCCACCATGATGTTGCCTCAGTGCCTTCTGCTGAAGCCCCCAACATGATGTTCCCTCAGTGCCTTCTGCTGCAGCCACCACCCATGATGTTCCCTCAGTGCCTTATGCTGCAGCCACCACCCATGATGTTCCCTCAGTGCCGTATGATGCCCCCCCAAGCCAGGTTTCCCCGTAAAGTCCCCTTCTGCTGCACCCCCCCACCAAGTTACCCCCAGTGCCACTTCCAGCCCCCAAAAATGATTTTCCCCTGTGCTTTTAAGCGTACCCCCCAAAATTTGAGGGATTCCCTCAGTCCTTCTGCTGCCCCCCCCACCCTTAAATTTTCCCCTCAGTCCCTTTTCTGCGGGCGCACCTCCTATGATTTTCCCCGCAGTCCCTTTCTGATAAAACCCCCCAAAACCATGATTTCCCTCATGCTTTCTGCTAAAACCCCCCAATCATGATTTTCCCCAACTGTTTTCAATCTGCTGCAACCCCCACCATGATGTTCCCTCAGTGCCGTATGATGCAGCCCCCACCCATGATGTCCCCTCAGTGCCTTCTGCTGAAGCCCCCACCATGATGTTCCCCCAGTCCCAAAACTGCGCCCCCACCATGATTTTCCCCCAATTCCCTATTTTGCAGCCCCCACCCCCCAAATGTTGTTCCCCAGTGCCCTTATTTTTTGCAGCCCCCACCCAGGGTTTTCCCCCTCAGTCCCTTTCTGCTGCAGGCCCCCACCAGATGTCCCTCCATCCCAAAATTTGCAGCCCCCCCCCAAGGTTTTCCCCCTCATTGCCCTGCTGCACCCACTTAGATTTTCCCCCCCAGAACCTTTTTTGTTTAAAAACCCCCCACCATGGGGTTCCCTCATTGCTTTCTGTTTGCAACCCCCCCCAAAATAAATTTTCCCCGGGTGCCTCTGCTGCAGCCCCCACCATGATTTTTTCCCCCAGTGCCATATTTTTCAGCCCCCACCATTATTTTTCCCCCAGGGGCCATCGGGCGGGCAGCCTACACCTTGATTTTCCCCCTCAGTCCCTTTCTGTTTGGGGGGGCAGCCCCCAAACCCAGGGAGTTCCCTCTTGCCATATGCTGCGGGCCACCCCCCTTGATGTTCCCTCGGGGGCCGTATGATTGCGGGCCCCCCCTTTGATTTTCCCCCTCATCCCGAAAGAGGGAAACCCCCCAACCATGATTTTCCCCCTTCATTTCCATCTGCGAAACCCCCACCATGGGGTTCAACCAGTCCCAAAAAAATTGCTCCCACCCCCACCCTTTATGTTCCCCTGGGGCCTTATGATCGGCCCCCACCCTGTGTCCCCTCAGTGCCTTATGATGCAGCCCCCAAACCATGAGGGTTCCCCCCAGTGAAATTTTCCCTTCCAGCCCCACCTTGATTTTTCCCCCCATTGCCATTTTGCTGCAGCCCCACCATAAAGGTTCCCCCATTTCCCCATTTTGCGGCCCCCACCTTTGATTTTCTCCCCAGGCCAAATGCTGCAGCCCCCAAACCATGATGCCCCCCAAGTCCATTTTTTTGCAGCCCCACCAATGATGTTCCCATTTGCCATAGGGCTGAAACCCCCCCCCCCTTTGATTTTCCCCCCCGTCCCTTTATTTTTGCCGGCCCCCACCAATGATTGTTTCCCCTTTTCTTTTTGCAGCCCCCTGTGCCCGGGGCCCCACCCACCCATGATTTTTTCCCTCTGTTTTGCTGCAGCACCACCTATGATGTTCCCCCAGTACCTTTTGCTGAAACCTCCACCATAAATGCCCCTTTTTCAGTGCCTTTCCTGCGGCCCCCCCACCATATTTTTCCCCCAGGGGCCAATTTGCGGGCCCCCCCCATAAATTTTCCCCCCAAGGTTTCCCTGCTCCCAGCCCCCACAATGATGTTCCCTCGTGCCATATTTTTGGCACCCCCCACCATAAATTTTTTCCCCATTTCCCAAAATTTTCCCGGCCCCCACCAAATTGGTTCCCCCCGGGTGCCATATCTGCGGGCCCTCACCAGGGAGTTTCCCCCAGTCCCCATTTTTCTAAAGGCCCCCACAATATTTTTCCCTTCAGTCCCTTTTCGGGCGGCAGGCCCCCCATGATGTTCCCTCAGTGCCTTCTGCTGCAGCACCACTATAAAGGGTTCCCCCCGGGTACCTTTTTGGCAACTCCCACCATGATGTTCCCGCATGCTTTCTCCCTGTACCCCCCACCATGATGTTCCCTCAGGCCATCCCCTGCAGCCCCCAAACCAAAGATGTTTCCTCGGGTCCCAAATCTGCTGCAGCCCCCACCGGGAAGTTTCCTCAGTCCCATCGGGGGGCAGCCCCCACCTGTTTTTTCCCTAAAGTGCCTTCTGCGCAGCCCGCCATGTTTTTCCCCCCCATCCCTTTTTCTGAAAGCCCCCCCCATGATGTTCCCCAGTGTTTTTCTGCTGCCCCACCACCATGATGTTCCCTCATTCCCCATCTGTTTGCGTCACCACCTGATTTTTTCCCCCAGTCCCATTTCTGCCGCCCCGCCCAAAATTTTCCCCCCCAGTTCCTTTTCCCCTGCAGTCCCCCCCCATGATGTCCCCCCCGGGGGCCATCGGGCTGCAACCCCCCAACCATGATTTTTCCCCCCAAGTGCCATCTTCTCAGCCCCCCACGGGGATGCCCCCTCAGGGGCCATCTGCGGGCACCCCCCACCAGGGATGTTCCCCATTTGCCCTTTCTCCCAACCCCCAACCATATTTTTTTTCCCCGTGCCGTCTGCTGCGCCCAAATCAATAAATGTACCCCCAGGTTTTCTGCACCCCTACCATGATTTTTTCCCCCGGGCCGTTTTGTTTGCAGCCCCCCAAAAATGTTTTTCCCCCCCATTTTGTTTTTCTGCGCACCCCTCACCCTTTGATTTTCCCGGCCCCGGCCCCACCCCAGGGTTGGGTTTTGTCTTTTGGGGTGGTTTTGGGGCCCCCTTTTGGTCTCCATACATGGTTTATGTTGTGGCATCTGAAGAGTTCAATTTGGTCACATCTGGCTGGACTATAGTCTCCAAGTATTTCACAGTCTCATCTTAATGTTGTTGAGGAAACTTTAAATGCGATTGAACATGCTTTTTGTTCATTAATGGAGTCTTGCTCGGTTAGTGTTCATGGAGAGTGAGCATGCATACGGGCCATGGAGGGTGAGCGTCCATACAGGTCATAGAAGATAAGCGTGCATGCACCCATAGAGGGTGACCATGAATACAGGTCATGGAGGATGAGTGTGCATACACGCCATGGAGGGTGAGTGTCCATACACGCCATGGAGGGTGAGTGTCCATACACGCCATGGAGGGTGAGTGTCCATACAGGCCATGGAGGGTGAGAATGGATACAGGCCAAGGAGGGTGAGCTTGCATAAATCCCATGGAGGGTGAGCGTACATACACCCATGGAGGGTGAGCATCCATACAGGCCATGGAGAGTGAGCATGCATACACGTCATGAAGGGTGAGCATACATACACCCATTGAGGGTGAACGTCCATACAGGCCATGGAGGGTGAGCGTGCATACAGGCCTTGGAGGGTGAGTGTGCATACAGGCCATAAAGGGTGAGTGTGCACACAGGCCATGAAGGGTGAGTGTGCATACAGACCTTGGAGGGTGAGTGTGCATACAGGCCATGGAGGGTGAGTATGCACACATGCCATGTAGGGTGACTCTTCACACATGCCATGGTTGGTGAGTGTTCCTACATGCCATGGTGGGTGAGCATGCATGCACATCATGGATGGTGAGCATCTATACAGGCCATGGAGGGTGAGCGTGCATACAGGCCATGGAGGGTGAACGTGCATACAGGCCATGGAGGCTGAGTGTGCATACCCCCATGGAGGGTGAGCATGCATACAGGTCATAGAACATAAGCATGCATGCACCCATATAGGGTGACAATGAATACAGGTCATGGAGGGTGAGTGTGCATACACCCATGACGGGTGAGCGTGCATACACGCCATGAAGGGTGAGTGTGCACACAGGGCATGAAGGGTGAGTGTGCATACAGGCCCTGAAGGGTGTTGTTTCATACAGTCCATGGAGGGTGTGTGTGCATACAGGCCTTGGAGGTTTAGGGTGCATACAGGCCATGGAGGGTGAGCGTGCATACAAGCCATGGAGGATGAGCGTGCATAAAAGCCATGGAGGGTAAGTGTGCATACAGGCCATTGAGGGTGAGCATGCATACAAGCCATGGAGGGTGAGCGTGCATACAGGCCATGGAGGCTTAGCGTGCATACAGGCCATGGAGGTTGAGCGTGCATACAGGCCATGGAGGATAAGCGCGCATACAGGCCATGGAGGGTGAGCGTGCATACAAGCCATGGAGGATGAGCGTGCATACAGGCCATGGAGGAAGAGCCTGCATATGGGCCATTGAGGAAGAGCGTGCATACAGGCCATGGAGTGAGAGCGTGCATACAGGCCATGGAGGGAGAGCATGCATACAGGCCATGGAGGAAGAGCATGCATATGGGCCATAGAGGATGAGCGTGCATACAGGCCATGGAGATAGAGCGTGCATACGGGCCATGGAGGGAGAGCGTGCATACAGGCCATGGAGGGTGAGTGTGCATTACTTATTGTTTTACTTGCTGATTCCAAATAATTCTTTTCACCCCTCTGTTACAGATTATGAACCCTTAATAGTGACAGGGAGGAGAGTCCAAGGGTCTGTCATTGTGATTGAATGTCAGGGAGAACTGAGAGAGCCTAGAGAAAAAAAGTCTCTCTAAAAACATGGCGGACAATGGTCGAAGAAGAGACAGCTACTTCCAGTTACTGAAAACAGGAGGAGCCTGGGGCTACAGGAGCGGCACCTCAGTACACTCTTCTACAATTTCTATATAATGCACCAGGATGGTCATGTACCCTAGGTGGACTACAAGTAGAAGTGTAAAAATAAAAAAGTTTTAAAAATAAAAAAAAAATAAAAAATTCAAAACATCCCTCTTGTACAAATCGGAAAAACTAAAAATGACACAAAATCGGTATCACCGCCTCCGTAAAAATCCAATCCATAAACATATCATTGATTGCAACATAAGTCAAACACTGTAGAAGACAAAAATATTCCACAATTGGGTTGTTGTTTTTTTTGGGTTATTCCACTTCTCCAAAACATGGGAATAAAAAAAGTGTACGTCTACCAAAATGGTACCAATAAGAACTACACTTTAACCCCAGGAAAAGCCAAGCCCTCATATGTCTATGTAGATGGAAAAAACAAAAAGTTATGACCCCTGAAGGCGAGAAGGAAAAAACGGTGTTAAGGGGATTGACTGGTGTGGAAGGGTGAGGCTTCCGCTCTGCTTCACTTTGGTGCTTTTAATCAATTGGTACTTAAGCGCCATTTCTCCTGGACTGGATGTGACATCAGACAAGGCGTCAGAGGTGTACCGTATTTTTCGGACTATAAGACGCACTTTTTTTCCCATCAAATTTGGGAGGAAAATGGTGGTACGTCTTAAAGTCCAAAAAATATGGTAGGTGCGTCTTATGGTCCGGTGCATCTTATGGTCCGCTGCATTTTAAAGTCCAAAAAATATGGGAGGTGCATCCTATGGTACGGTGCGTCTTAAAGTCCGAAAAAAACGGTACTTGAACAACCTCCTGTACCCTGCCAAAAATACCCAAGTGGCCTCAAACCCCTCTGAAGTGCACACAGGCGGAGGCTTGCAGCATGACATGAGCACCCTTCAGGGGGGCATTCCAACCCTCCCCCGAGCACCCAGAAGACCCATGCCCTCAAGCAGGCTAAATGGTGTGTGCTAAAGTACAGTATTTTTAGGGCTATAAGACACACTTTTTTTTCTCCCCAAATTTGGGAGGAAAATGGTGGTACGTCTTAAAGTCTAAAAAATACGGTAGGTGCGTCTTATGGTCCGGTGCGTCTTAAAGTCCAAAAAATACAATAGGTGCGTCTTATGGTCCAGTGTGTCTTATGGTTCGGTGCGTCTTAAAGTCCGAAAAATACGGTAGGTGCATCTTATGGTCTGGTGCGTCTTAAAGTCTGAAAAATACGATAGGTGCGTCTTATGGTCCGGTGCGTCTTAAAGTCCGAAAAATACAATAGGTGTGTCTTATGGTCCAGTGTGTCTTATGGTTCGGTGCATCTTAAAGTCCGAAAAATACGGTAGATGTGTTTTATTGTCCGGTGTGTCTTAAAGTCCGAAAAATACGGTAACTTGGAGCTGTTGTGCCACAATGCAAAAATTGTATTTGGGCCCTCCACTTATTATGTGTTATTTATAATACTGGTGTCTTCATATATGGCAGGAGGACTTTTGGGCCCGCTCAGGCTGCAGGACCAGATAGCAACTTCTGCCTCTGCACCCCCTATAGCTACGCCCCTGCTAGGTGCACCACAGTGCTATAAGCTGACCCTTACACCCAAGCACAGTCCCTAAACCTAACCCCAACAACCCTAACCCCCATTTTGGGTTAGGGTTGTTTTTTTTTTATGGCCATGCCTTGGATGTGGGTCAATCCTGCCCACAACCTGAATCCGCAGCGCACTAAGTAGAGTGCCTGCAGGTCCTTACATCAGACTATGGGACATCGTTGACCTATCATAGCTCTGGATATACTACAGCATGAACCAGCCTGTCACGGGGGTCGCGTGCTCTGTTGCCCCCCGCGGCCGTCACCCTGCTCGCAGGGGGTCCGGTGCGGCGGCTGCCCGCGACCACCCCGCTCCGCTTCCCTTACCCGTCCGCGCTCCGGTGAACGCTGTCCCCGCCTGTCCCGGCCGCCGGGCGCGTGCCCTGTGCTTTAGGTGCGCGCGCGCCGGCTACTCTAGATTTAAAGGGCCAGCGCCCCAATAATTGGTCAATTGTCGGGCGCTGGTTCAATTTAAGTGATACGCCCCCAGCACTTCCTGCCATTTCGTTGGTGTGTTCCCGTTTTGTTTAGAGTGTATCGTAGTCTGTTATGATTACCCGTGTACCAGACCGCCTGCTAGTTTCCCTGACCTTGCCTGTTGCCCCCTGCCCTGCCCGTCTGCCTGTCTCTGCCCACGAACCTCTCCCGCTGCCCTGACCTCCTGCCTGCCCCGACTAGCCTTTGGATTTCGATTCTGTACCATGCTGAAAACCCCGGCCCATCGCAAGCAAGTCACGTCGGGGTAACGACCCGGTAGCCTACGCCGCAGCAAGTCCATCCCCGCTTTGCGGCGGGGCCTGGTGAAAACAGGGGCTACTTAGATTCCGTTCCCTGGCGTGGCTTAGTCATCATCGCTTGCATTGGCCCAGCGAATCCACTCCTGGTAAACATACGGACTGGCCATGGATTCCCCAGGGTACCTTGCCGTTCTCCAGGACGTCTCGACAGCCGTCTCCAGCAGTGCCAGCGTATCGACCAGCTCGCGGCCATGATGCAGAACCTAGCAGCCCGTCTACCACCGCCTGCGACAGCCGCTGCCCACCGGCACCAGTTGTCCCGTACCTGGACCTTCTCTGCAAACTGCCGCTTCCGTCACGCATGTTTGGAGATCCTAGGAAATGCCGTGGCTTCATCAGTCAATGCTCCATCACCTGGAGATTTTGGGGCACACTTCCCCACCGAGGGGCTAAGGTGGCCTTTGTTATTAGCCTCTTGTCGGGAGAGGCCTTGGCCTGGGCCACTCCGTTATGGGACCGAGGAGATCCCAGACGGCGTATCTACAAAACCTTCCTCCAGGGGGTTCCGCAATCTTTGGGGAAACCCTTTGGCCGCACCCTCCTCCGCGCGGCGGCTTTGCTCCGTCTCCGTAGGGCGATCCTCTGTGGGTCACTACTCCGTGCAGTTTCGCACCATGGCCTCTGAATTGAAGTGGAATAATGGGGCCCCTTGGTGGGAAAAACTTTCTTGGCAAGGCCTCTCGGGCCATATTAAGGATGAGCTCGCTGGCCGGGACCTGCCGTCAACTCTGGATGAGCTGATTCCGTTGGCCTCCCCGAATAGACATTCGGTTTGCGGGGGAGACAACAAGAGGCTCCGTCTCAATGGGAGGTCGCCCGCCCACGCCGGCTACCACGTTTGGGCTCCCGTCTTCCAATGTTCTCCACTACCTCTATCAAGGGTTCCGAGGATGGATCCGTTCGAATCGAAAGAGCCCACTTGTCCCAGGAAGAATACTCGCAGGTCGCCTGAGGCAGTTATGCTTCAACTGTGGCGGTTGGCCACTTCTTTGGGGACTTCCGGTGCTCCGGGAAGCTCGCACACATTGGGGTTCGCAGAGAGTGGCATCCCTAGGAGTCTGTGCAGCATCTCTCTTGAACCATTCCCGTAGTCTGCGGAATTTCACGGACAGCACCTTCCAGGCCCCCGCCTTCCTGATTCGGGGTCCGCAGGGAACTTTATCAGCCAGGTTCTGGTCCCCAAGTTTCCGTTTTCCCCGGTGACCCCTTTGCAGACACCCATGTACGCCCTCCTCTGTTAGTGGCGAATGCCTAAGGGATGTGATTCGGTTCTGCACGGCACCTCTCTCTCTGCGATTGGTGCTTACAAAGGAAAACTCTGAAGATGTGGTCCTGCCTCGCTCCTCTTCCGAGATTCTCCTGGGCCTTCCATGGTTGCAACTGCATGCTCTGACCCTGGACTGGAACACGGGCGAAATTATCTGTTGGGGCCTCGCGTGCCACTCGCGCTGCCTTCCGGTTCCCGTTCTGCCCTTTGGCCCGATCCGGGAAAGTCTTCAAAAACTCTGTCGGGTCTTCCATCCGTATCAGGACTTGGCCGTTGTTTTTTTTCGAGAAACAGGCCAAAACTCTGCCTCCGCAATGGCCATTCGATTGTCCCATTGCCCTGCACCTGGGACAACTCCTCCCCGAGGTAGAGTTACCCTCTCTCTGTCCCGGAGACTAAGGCTATGTCGGACTATATTCAGGAAAACCCCCGGAAGGGTTTTCATACGTAAGTCCTCCTCGCCCGCGGGGGCTGGATTCTTCTTTGTTGGAAAAAAAAGACGGTTCTCTCCGACCCTGTATCGATTATCGGGGACTTAAAACAAGATTACTTTCAAGAATCGATACCCCCTGCCTCTGATCTCGGAGCTGTTCGTCGCCCTGCGCGGCGCGAAGATTTTTTCCAAGTTGGATTGTGGGGGGCATAAAAATGATTCGTATTCGTGAAGGCGAGATGAAACGGTATACAGAGTTCATTTTGAATACCTTTGTAAATGCCCATTTGGCCTCTGCAACGCTCCGGCAGTGTTCCAGAACCTTTGTTAATTGAAATCTTCCGAGACCTCCTTTAAGTCTGCGTGATTGTCTATCTTGACGATATCCTAATTTTCTCCCCTGACCTGGAGACTCACCGCCTCCACGTCCGCCAGGTACTCAGACGTCTCCGTGACCACCAGCTCTATGCTAAACTAGAGAAATCCCTCTTTGAACGCACCTCGTTGCCCTTCCTGGGTTACATCGTTTCGGAATCAGGGACTCCAAATGGACCCTTCGAAGTTGTCCTGCAGTTCTACAAGGGGCCCTTGTCCAGTGGGTCTCCGCTCCATCTAATGATTTTTGGGGTTCGCAAATTATTACAGACAATTCATCCCTCATTTTTCCACGCTCGTGGCCCCGGGGTGGCCCTTACGAAGGGAAAAATGCCAACCCAAAAATCATGGCCACCTGAGGCTCAAGAAGCATTTCCATCCCTCAAATGGGGCATTCGCTTCTGCACCAGTGCTGTCTCCCCGGACCCGCAGCGCCCCTTTATCCTCGGGGTAGACCCTCCTCGGTAGGCGCAGGAGCGGTTTTTCCTTCAGAAGTCCTCCTTGGAAAACTACTACTTGCGGCTTCTTCTCCAAAACCTTCACCCCAGCCAAAAAATTATACTATCGGAGATCGGGAATATGGCAATTTTAAGTTAGCCCTAGAAGAATGGCGGGCACCTGCTGAGGGAGCTCGTCACCCCATCGATATATTCACCGATCACAAGAATCTTCTCTACCTGCAGTCTGCCCAACGGCTGAATCCTCGGCAAGCTAGGTGTCACTCTTTTTTGCCAGATTTGATTTCCTTCTTCATTTTCAGCCGGCTGGCAAAAACATCAGAGCAGACGCCCCTCTCTAGTTTCCCCTGACACGGTGGGGCTTGGAGCCACCTCTTCAGCATATAATTCCTCCCGAGGTTCTCCTCACGGGGCCCTGTGGACCTTCAACACCTGCCCCCGGGAAGACCTACGTACGTCCTGCTTTTGCGGCCTGTGTCCTGAAATGGGGACTGCCCCCCGCGAACTGCTGGGCACCCCGGAGTCCATAAGTCTCAGCAACTAATCTCCCGTTTCTATTGGTGGCCCATCTCGCTCGGGATGTTAGAGACTTTGTCCTGGCCTGTGTCTCTGTGCCCGTAACAAGGGCCTCGTCTCAGACCTGCGGGTCTGCTCCTGCCTCTCCCGGTGCCAGAAAGACCTTGGGTCGCATATTGCGATGGATTTTGTTCTGACCTCCCGGCTCCTCGGAAACACGGTATCTGGGTAGTGGTCGACAGATTTTCTAAATGGCCCACTTTGTTCCTTACCCGGGTTCCCTCCGCTTCCCAGCTAGCCCCGCACTTCTTCCGTCAAAATCTTTTGACTACACGGCCTCCCTTTGCATATCGTCTCTGATAGGGGGGTCCAATTTGTATCGAAATTCTGGCGGGCCCTGTGTGCTCAGTTGCAGGTCCACTTGGACTTCTCGTCCGCATATCATCCCCAAACCAAGGGCAGGTGGAGAGGGTCAACCCAAAATTTTAGGTACATATCTGCGACATTTTGTGTCCGCTCCCAGGACAACTGGTCTGACCTTCTCCCCTGGGCGGGAATTTTCCTATAATTCCCTTAGATTCTGAGTCCGGGTGGAGCCTCCCCCCTTTTTATTGTGTTGAGCTGCATCCCGCCCCCCCTCTCCCTCTGGCCAAACCCCGTGTGACGTCCCTGCCGGGGATGCCCAAGTACGGACATTTAAGACACTCTGGCAAGTTACTCGACCCGGCCCTTTTACGGGCCTCCTCCCGCACTAAAATTCGGGCTGTGGGCACCGGGTGACCTCCTCCCGTGTTTAAGCGGGTGATAGGGTTTGGCTTTCGGCCAAGTACATCCGCGTCAAAGTGCCCCGCTACAAGTTGGGCTATATGGGTCCATTTGTGAATACTCCCCAGCTTAACCGGTGTCTTACAAGCTTCGCTTGCCCCACTCTTACGTGTCCGAAGTTCCATGTTCTCTCTCAAGCCCGGGGTGCTGATCGCTTTCTCAGTGGCGTCGTTCGGGGGCCACAAAATCTTTTGGGTTTAGGGGTGGGGTGGAGAAGACAGTAGGGGGAAGCGTTCCCGTGGAAGGGGTTCGGGCGGAGGAGCGCTCGTGGGGGCCTGAGGCCAACTGTCCCCACCCCCTCTCCCAGGTTCCAAAAAAGAGGGGGACCTAAGGGGGGGGGGGGTTACGTACGGAATGCGGCTCCGCTGCCCCCGCGGCCGTTTACCGCTCGCAGGGGTCGGCGCGGCGGCGCGGCTGCCCCCCGCCACCCGCTCTCCCCCCGCCGCCCGTTCCCTTCCCCTCCGGGGCTCGGGGAACGCTGTCCCGCCTGTCCCCCGGGCCGGTGCCCTGTGCTTTGGGGCCCCCGGCTTCTCAGATTTAAAGGGCCAGCGCCCGTAAGGTCAATTGTCGGGCGCTGGTTCTATTTAAGTGATACACCCCCAGCACTTCCTGCCAGTCCGTTGGTGTGCTTACCGTGTGTTTAGAGTGTATCGTATCCTGTTCTGATTACCCGTGTACCAGACCGCCTGCTTACGTTTCCTGACCTTGCCTGTTTGCCGCCTGCCCTGAATGTCTGCCTGTCTCTGACTACGAACCTCTGCTGCCTGCCCTGACCTCCTGCCTGTCCCCGACTACGCCTTTGGATTTCGATTCTGTACCACGCACTACCCCGGCCGCCATCGCTAGCAAGTCACGTCAGGGGTAACGACCTGGTAGCCCACGCCGCAGCAAGTCCATCCCGCTTTGCGGCGGGCTCTGGTGAAAACCGGGGGCTACTTAGATTCCATTCCCTGGCGTGGCTTAGTCATCATCGCTTGCGTTGGCCCAGCGAATCTACTCTTTCGTCACACAGCCATGGGCAGGACAATGAAATCACAATCCAAAGGAAACAATTATGACCAGAGATGTGGAAGATGATGAGTAATTAATCTGTTTCCAGAGCGGCGGCCCCCATGGGCATTCCCTGGCTGGATTAGCAGTCACCAGTCCTTCATAAGACAGATGGAACCAAGCTGTAGACCAAAGGCACATTGACTGCCGGAGCGTGAAACCATTAGGAGGATGACTGGAGGCTCATGGGAACCTGGTGTGGCAAATGCAAGGTTCCGCACTGCTCTGTGCAGTTTAGATGCCTAACGATACAGAAAATAACAACCACTACTGCACATTACCGGGTGGTACACCACGTCTCTGACACCCGTCCTGCTGCTCTGCCCCTGACTAGCATGCACTCTGCATAAACACTGCTTACTTCTGTATTGCACTGCAAAAGTAGAAAAATTACCTGAAAGGGAGCAAGGAGCTTCCAATTTTGTATGCATGTAGGAAGCGGGCAAGCGATAAAGCTTGTGAGGAGCAGCTTCAGCCAATAGCTGCTGAGAAGATAATCTGTGAGGAGCAGCTTCAGCCAATAGCTGCAGAGCAGGAGGTCTGAGAGGAGCAACTTTAGGCAATAGCTGCAGAGCAGGAAGTCTGTGAGGAGCAGCTTCAGCCAATAGCTGCAGAGCAGGACGTCTGTGAGGAGCAGCTTCAGCCAATAGCTGCAGAGCAGGAGCTCTGTGAGGAGCAGCTTCAGCCAATAGCTGCAGAGCAGGAAGTCTGTGAGGAGCAGCTTCAGCCAATAGCTGCAGAGAAGGAGGTCTGTGAGGAGCAGCTTCAGCCAATAGCTGCAGAGCAGGAAGACTGAGAGGATCAACTTCAGCCAATAGCTGCTGAGAAGGAAATCTGTGAGGAGCAGCTTCAGCCAATAGCTGCAGAGCAGGAGGTCTGTGAGGAGCAACTTTAGGCAATAGCTGCAGAGCAGGAAGTCTGTGAGGAGCAGCTTCAGCCAATATCTGCAGAGCAGGAGGTCTGTGAGGAGCAGCTTCAGCCAATAGCTGCAGAGCAGGAGTCTGTGAGGCGCAGCTTCTGCCATTAGCTTCAGAGCAGGAGGCCTGTGAGGAGCAGCTTCAGCCAAAAGCTGCAGAGCAGGAAGTCTGTGAGGAGCAGCTTTAGACAATAGCTGCAGAGCAAGAAGACTGTGAGGAACAGCATCAGCCAATAGCTTCAGAGCAGGAGATCTGTGAGGAGCAGCTTCATTAAATAGCTGCAGAGCAGGAAGCCTGTGAGGAGCAACTTCAGCCAAACTTTCAACTTTCAAATTGCAATTTTTTTTTCACCATTTTTAAAACCTATGCCATTGTGATGGGTAGAGAACATTTTTTGCTTCACTTCATCTCACTACTGAGAATATGTTCCAGTCTAATATTACCTTCCACTATAGCTGTTCCCAATCTAGACAATCCTCTGTGAGCTAAACAACTTGAATCTCAATGTCACTTTGGAGAAAATTATCAAGGCAGGAAAAAAAGTTGTGTCTATTCAAAGAGGTAGAACTTGACTAGATACAAACCTGTGAAGAACATTAGGTCAAGACCCAATTTTCCATCTATGAATGTAAATAAAAAGACTTCACTCATTGGAAGAAAGCAGAGATCTTGAGAATGGTTAAGAACTGAATGTAGAATGAAAGGACATGGCTGGATGTTTCACTTGTATCTGAGGTTGGATCTGAAGGTTGGATCCTGTAGTAGATGGATCTGACATATGTGACCTTGGAAGATTTGATGAATATCAGGACTGTTTGATGAGTTCCCGTGATAAATTATTTTGCTTTTTCATCAGTTGCTCGTCCAGAAATCTCCATTAGTCCCCTGCCCCTCGGACAATGAACTCTTGTAAAGATCTCTCGTAAAGCCAAGAAATCCTGCTTGCTGTTCTCCCGGAGGAGGTCTGTAAAGTGAAGCCCACAGATCAGGTCACAGACCTCCATGTAATTGTCTCCATGTTGATCTGTAATTAAATGGAGCCTTTGGCTTCAGAGATTAAAGTGTAAACCTCTTAGAAACTCTCAGGAATTGAAACCACAACTTTGGGTTGGGCTTACGGGTTCCCCGGAAAACTTTTTTTAAGGTTTTTCAGTTCTTTATATTGAAACCAAACATTTTGGAAAGAAGTTTTTAGGACAAACAACATTTGGAGAATGTGTTAGGTACCTGGAATTGGAGGTTTATTGGTTTGCTCTTGTTGATATCAAGAGAAAATATTTATTCTATTGCAAATTTCCCCAGCAGGAACCTTTTCTCCACAACTTTGGGTTGGGTCTTGACAGAGTCACCTGTCCTCAAAACTTTGTTTCATGGTTGTTATCAGATCTCTAGGTAACACTGGATGAACTAACACATTTGGACACCTATGACCTCCACATTTCGTGTTATAGGACCAATAAAATATGGAGGTCATTGTTGGGAAGAAACATCAATGGTCCCGGAACCTTCTTCAGCTTCTCATTGGCTTCATCTAAAGTCTATAAGAATCCTGATTCCTGATATCAAGGGAAAATATTGACTCTATCACAAATTTCCCAACTAGGACCCTTTCCTCCACAACGTTAGATTGGGCCTTGATGGAGTCACCTGGCCCCAAGACTTTATTTCATGGTTGTTCTTAATTTTCTAACATTGGAACATTCTAACTCATTTGGACACATATAACATCCACTTCTCATTTGAATAAACAGGTCCAGGCTTCTGATATCAAGAGTAAACATTGGGTTGGGTCTTGTCGATCTTCTGACACCTAGACTTTGTTTCATGGTTGTAATTTGTTCTCTTAG